>SNQJ01S0123177.1:0-26775 GCA_010110895.2 Picea sitchensis | reverse complement strand
ACAAGTTAGTTTTGGAGAGGGTATCAGGGCATCATATTGAGATAACCTCTCTTAAGTTTGGGGTGTTTCCCAGGTGGAGTCTAGTCCAAGTCATGTAAGTGTATGAGGTGGCATGGGGTAAATATTTGGGCATGGGGTGCATGTGATAATAGAGAAATGTAAAGTATTACCTATGTGTGTATTTGTAGAGGGTGAGTTGCACCTCATAATGAATGTAATTATTTCCTATCCCATTCATTGCCTTTTATTCTTAGCTTTATTTCTTTTGATATTTTTCTCTTGTGCTTCAAGGAAAAATTTGAGGGCCATTGTCCTAGCTTGATGACCAGAGGTGACAGTGTTATCCAAAAACATTTCATGGAAATGAGAAGGTTGGCTCGTGATGAGACCCACTTTCTCTTGGCTATGCTACCAAGAGCCACTACCCTGGCTTGGTGACCAGATAGGTGGTAGTGTCATATCGCTACATCCCCATGGTCATAATAGGTCGTCTTGTGATGATACCTCCTATACATCAACTAGTACCTTGAGTGTTTATGTTATCTTATGGGTCCCCTTTTCTTATTGAGAATATTTTCACTACTTTCTCAGGGATCCGGGGTGAAGCATCGCGAAGGTTTCAACATTGGATTTTAACTCTTGACAACTACTTTTACCCTCTAGGCCTTTTAACCCTTCTTCCCACAAGGTAAGGTACAACCATTCCTAGTGTATCCAATCCCAATGACCAAACAATGATAGGGTAGATGAAAGGAATAAATATGGAAAGTGGTAAGTATGGAGGGAACATTCGATGAGTTTTCATAGATCCACCCAGTAGCAACCCATCCTAAAGGAAAATCAACTTATTAGGGCACCATGTCACCCTTCGAGGTATAAATGAGGCAAAGAGAATAATTTCCAAGAAAACATCATGAAATGAAGAAGGATTCAATACAACATGTTAAAGTGCTTCAAAAATTAGACTGATAAATACCATGATACCCAGATTCATTACCTCATGGAGCAAAACTCATTGTTACTTCAGGACCAGGCTAGTGTGATGGATATTTTTGTTGGTGATACGTGGACTTCACTGAAGAAAAGAGGGGCCCTTCGGGGCCATGCTCAAGTCGTCTGACTCTCGGTACTCCATGTCTAGCACCTGTGGGCCTCGATACATGATCTCCTTAGTTATCCCTAGGCTAGGGTATAACTGGAATCCAAAAACATTCATTGTGGTAACTTTTAAGGAGAAACCTTTGTTCTTTGTTGGACAACCTATCATTAGTTTGTTTGAGTAAGTATTCATGTATGCTAATGGTTTAGTATATGTGAGTGAGCATTCATGTCTCATACTTTAGAATTCCCATTTATTAGTCCATGCCCTTCGGGATATTAGGGACTATAGTAATCAATTCTTCGTTTTTCAATTAACCTTGCACACAAACCAATGTCTTCTTATTGTTTTAACCTAAGTTTTTTGACAAAGTCATAATTTTTTTCTCTCTCATTTATTTTTTATGCAAAGTTTTAAAATTGAGGTCTTATTTGGCCTCGTTCATTTCTTTTTTATGCAAAGTTTTAAAATTGAGGTCTTATTTGGCCTCTTATCGAGGTGGGACTTAGCGTAAGTTTCAAATAATTCAGAGAGTTTCAACCTTATAAAAACTAATGCTATCTCTAGGCTTGGAATTAGTTCCTAAACACTTTATGTTATCCTTACATTAAATTCTATATGGTTTTCAATCATTTTACCTAAAGTCATATTTTCAATAATTACATTTGACATGGAGCTCATGCAGAGAAATATCGCATCCATTTTAAGCTAGAGGTGGAACATCTTGGACAATATAATACCTCTTATTTACCTACTCCTGCACAACATGTTAGCACTTGGTAAATTGTTGGGCTGAAGAGAAAGAAAATACCAAGGTAACCTACAGACCAACTTTAAGACTGGAAACTAGCCTTTCCAATCTAGAGAGGGCTCTCTTTGAGACCTAGTCTCTGATAGACAATGACTTTGGATTGTCGTCTAGATTTATAGGTTTTAGAAATGTTTCTGGTTTCGCTGGAAAGGAAATACATAACTTTGGGCTATGAATTCAACCTCCTGAAAACGAAAGAAATCAATGACTGGTAAAGGAAACTTTGAGAGGATAAAGGCTAAATAGGAAATGGTCTTTCGGTTTAAATGTCGCCGTGTATGGCGAAAGAAACATAAAGAAAACCAGAGCACCATTAAAGATGAATTCTAACTTACTTAGAAGAGCACACAGAGTTTAAATGGTTGATTCTAAAGCATCGCACGATGAATTTTTAACTCGTCAAACATTCCAATTTAAACAAAGGAAACATACATGAATTTATAGGAAACAGGAAGTACATACATATATAGGATCACAATACATCAAAACACCACCATTAGAATCTTTTCATCAAAGCTTCAGGACCTCTGCATTGTTATTTCTATTCAGATTCAAAGATTACATTCAACAGTCCTATGTCTACACTACTTTGCCAACCTGGCTTACATCGAAAAGATAAAATATATAGAAAAAACATGCCCTCTCGGACTGCTATGCCTCGAACTACTTCTCCTAGAATTTTGGATTTGGTTACATCCTCTCAGACAACCTTTTGAATAGAATTTAACAAAAATAGAAACTCGATTGCGCCCAATCATAACATAACTAACACCTTCGTCTCAATCATTCGGTTATGAGTAAGATTTGATCATTGGGTTGTGATAAACCAACGTTTTCTTTTACGGGGTGCTCGAGTAATCAAGCGCACTGTTGGAAACTATGTCACCTTGTATAACGGGATATGGTTGTTATTGCACGATCAGTGATTGTAGCATGCATGTGGCGAGTTGGTGTAGCGGACGTCCGTTTGCAGTAGCTCGTGAAACTCCAGGTGGAAATAATGGTTGGGAGGACACACTTTTCTTCCAAAACTGGCATGCGCTTCACTTACACCTTCCCTCCTCGGTAGGTAATTTTACAACATTTGCGCGACGAATATTCACTACGCAGGTGTCGCGTCATTCTTCTTGTTACCGGGAGGAAACATGATATGTGGGGAGGAAGATTCCATGCCCTGATCAAAAAAGACAAAATGGGGTTGTCTCACTCATGCCTCTGGCCTCACCTGCAACCTTAAAACTCTGAGTTTTTTTCTAAGAGACCAGTTTTGTTTGTTCAGATTCTTCACCTATCTCCACAATATTGCATTTCCTTACATTTTTGCTTGAGCGTTAATGAGATCCGCGGGGGCATTATTCATGGTCGGTCTGAATTCCTTGAAATGATTTGTGATTCTTTCTTATGACACCCTATGTTCCTCCCGCAGTTGGATAATTACATTTTGTGCCTCTCTGAGTTGTCTTTTGATCCAATTTGCATTCATTGCTTGACTCTGCGACGTTGGCGTTTCAGTAGTCCTTCCTGCCAGCTATCTTCTTAATTCTCATTTTTCTTTTTACAGTTCTACGATAGCGAGCTGCGCTTGCTTCAACTTTTTGGACAACTCCTGAACATTCACATTTTCATCACCTTAACTCCTCTATCTTTCACCAATTCCCATGCTTAAGCCTTCAACAAGTTCTATCCGAACAATGCGCATGAGTAATCTCTCGAAAGCAGACTGGGTGCGTGGTTCATTTGGAGCTTGGATCTCCCTGGGTTTCTTAATCAACCTTGGCCTGCCTCTTTTCTGGGGTGCTAACTAGTGGGATGATGAGTCTTCTATTTCCTTTCCATTTCCCATGACATCTTCCCTTCTTTCCCCTGTACTGTGGAATGTTGTTTCTCTCACGGATAGAGGAATGTCTCCTTTGGGGTCTTCGGGGATGTCAGCAGAAATAAAAAATGAATCCCATTCTTTATTCAAACATCTCAACTCTCCGACCACCAACAACTTGATTAATGACAAATGGGATAAATTGTTCCACAGTTGGTCATCCTCGGCCTTGACGTTGTCTGCCATATTTTCCAAGCTTCGATGCAAGAAGAAAGGTAGATTCAATTTTTTTTTCCTTGTGAAGTGCATCAGTAGCTTGATGTGATATGGGTACACTCGTTCAAACCTTCCTTCATAGGAGAAATACCTTTCGATTACCTTTAGGAGCTTTTGGAAAGGCTCCCAGAGGTACTGGCTTGGAACGTCGGCTCCAATTTTCCCATTTAGGCAGTTAGGCTTGATAAATTATTTATAGCACAAAATGTCTAAAGGCATGCCTTTAAACCATTTTTCATCGTGTGAAGGGATCTTTGTCGCAACTGATAGAGTTTCCTCCGTCACTCGGAAGGTGATTCCCGCAATGGTCACGTAGAACCTAGTAAAATTGAGGGTAAACTTTTCATCCATCTTCACATTGTACCCTTTGATCTTTTCACAAAAGTGAATATATCTGACATGTTCAAAAGATGCCCTGATTTATGGATCTTCATTTATTAATTATAGGTCTTGAGCCTCAGACCTCATGGCCCTTCCACTTCTCTCCTTTTTTCTTATGCATTTTGTCATGATGCCAGTATATACTTGTCTCTCGTGCACGATAATGAACAGTAACACCCTCTCTGCACTGCAAATAAGAATGATGGACTTCGCAGAGACTGTCAAAAAGGCAATGACAGAAAATTTGCGCGACAAGAAAAATCATCTGCAGGAATCCACGATGTGGCAGTAAGGCACAATGGAAAATTTTGGCGCTGTGGGGAAACTCGGCACGGTGGCAAACAACAACGGGAGGCTTGTCGAGGTAGGAAATCGTGATGGAAAATTTTGGCGTGGTAGAAAAGTATTGGGAGACTTGTCACGAGATAGATAATTTAAGAGGAGTGAGAAATGTAGCATGACAGGAAGAAATTTCAAAGAAGAAAGGCTAATCGCGAGAAGAAATATCACCCAACACAATAGTTTGCAGCAAACTCCAACAGAATTTAAACAATGACTGAAAATGATGAAGGAGACACGGCAAATTGAATCAATAGACTTACAATACGAATAATGTCAATCATCTTTCACACAGTGAAGGTCTCCAGGGCTTGCAGAAAAAACCATAGACAATGCACAAATCTGGAAAGTAAAGGAGAGGCATGCAGGGTGACCAATATTTATACTTGAACGGGTAAGGAATGGAATCATGGCAGAGGATGATAAATCCATGGCGATGAGAAGTTTGGAAGAAGGTTGAATATTTGCACAACAAACTCGTGCGACAGGTACACTTTGAAGTGTGCAAAGTACAAATGATAAGAGCAGCAGAGTATACATGATAGGAGCATCATGATTTTTCACCTTTCTGACTTCACAATTAGGTGATGATGTTCGTTATATCTATCGACATGACCTTTATCCCAACATTTTTCCTCAATCTTTGGCATGTAAATTCCCATTTTCTGACAAGACTCAATCTTTAGGGAAAGGGACCTTTACAAGTCACACATGACTAATCATTACTCCCTTTCCTGACTCCAGGTGCCAGACCCGCTACTTGTTGATTTCGACCCATTCGTTATTCAATTCCTGACCTCGCACACTTTGACACACAAACTACGACTCGTCCAAGACTAACTCTAACTGAGAAAATTATGGTGCTAACAACTCGCTCCAATGGAGATGCTATCCTCTCGGTGAGGTGGAAAAGAACAACAGACCAGGTGCCTGACCATTGGGTTTTATTTGACTTACAGACTCTAAAATGACAAAACAGACTCATCCCATACCTCCTTGACACAACTATGACCAGACTTAGCATAAACTTAGGGCCTTCACTTCAGGCTTCAATTTTCTGTTGACTATTGACTCGAAACGCTTTCTTTAAAAATAAAAATGGTTATTGAAAGACTGAAAAAACTTGGTAAACCAGATAATGTTTGAGGAACCTGTCATTTACAGGCCCCCCACCAGTGAGATATTTATTAAGCTCTTGCAGAAAATAGGCATTGTTCCTGTGATACACAGAAATCTTTAATGGTCCCATCCAAAGATGATCAAATTTCCCATGTCTCCCTTTATCTTCATTTCTCGTGTCCCACTTCAGTACCAAATCATTCACCTTGAAATCCCCCTCTTTGGTGTGTCTGTCGAAAATTATTTTCATTATGTCTTGGGGAAGTTGTGATTTTTTGAAGACATGTTCTCTCGTTTGCTATGCATGTACCAATCGGTTTATTCTCCTTTGAGAATCGTTTGGTTCAGCTTCCTACTCTTGCAGCAGTCTCCTCACTGGAAATCCCAATGAGGTGGGAAAAACTGCTCTGCACCATATACAATTTGGAAAGGCGATGTGGAGATGGATTTTTTAGTGGTGATTTTGTTGGCCCATAACGCATAGATAAGATTTTTGTGCCAAGATTTCTTGTTGTCCTGCAGAATCTTCTTAATAATCCTAGTCAAACTTTTGTTAGATGACTCTGCCAATCCATTACCATGTGGGTAATAAGTTGTGGAATGTCCAAGAGTTATGTTGTAATCTCTGCAAAATTTATCCATCTTATTATAATTGAATGTCCTTGCATTGTTAGTGATGATATTGACTGGGCAACTGAATCTAGACAAGATATTACTCTCTAAAAACTGAATGATAATTGTGTCAGTAGCTTTCCTTGTGGGGACAACTTCTATCTATTTGGTGAAGTAGTATGTGGCCGTCAGTATCCACCTATGTTGGGGTTAAGATGGAAAATTAATTTCTCCTATAAAATCTAAACCCCATTGCATAAACGATGTTTCAACAAAGATGGGTTCTAAAGGCAGGGGTTGCAACCTTTTTTTCCCATCGAAGATCTGTCATTCGTGGCAGCTGGAAACTTCCTTGTATACGTCCAAAAAACTATTGGGCCAATAGAACCCTTCCCTCAAGATTTTGTGCGCAATGGTCTTCCAATAATAATTCCCCCCGCAGTCTCCTTTGTGAAACTCCTTAATAGCCATTTTCATATCTTCCTCTAGAAAACAATTCAGTAAGATCCCACCTGGATCCTTCCAATATAGAGAATTGTTAAGAATGCAAAACTTAGTTGCTTCCAACTTCAAAAATTTGGCTTTGGTTTTTCTCAACCCTGGAGGAGCTTGAAAATTTATTAACATGTAAATAACATCAGCATACCAGGGAGAATCAATGAACTTCTGAGATACCTGCGGGATCGTTTCTTCTTGTGGATTTTCAGACAGATCAACAATAAAATTGATTCCCAAAAAATTACAATTTGACTGCGCCATTAATTTTGAGAGCCCTTGACCCTTAATCATCTTTGTAGGCTTGATTTCGAGTTCATACTCCAACATTACTGTGATCCATTTTCCCCTTGTCCCTTCAAGATCTGGCTGAGTCAACATATCCTTTACAAAATTGTTAGGCACATAAGCATTGACATGGGAATGCAATATATAAGTTTTGAATTCCTTTAGGGCCTTCACCAAGGCATATGCTTATTTTTCCATGAAGTCATACATTAGTGGGGAGTCTCTTAATGTCCTTCTGAAATAATCTATGCACTTTTCAAAGTTTTGCTCATCCTTTTGTAACAAAACACCAGCGATGGTGTGTTATGAGGCAAAGGAAAATAAGATAAAGTCCTTCGCAAAATTTGGACTGGATAACACTGGAGCTTTGGTCAGCGCCACCTTAATATATTCAAATGACTTCCTAGCTTCAGAAGTCCATTTTATTTCATTACCTTTCCTGAGCATATTTGTGATGTGCATTATAATCTCAGTCAAGTTGGGAATGAACCTTCTCAGAAAATTTATCTTTCCTAGGAAATACTACACCTCTTTCTTTCCCCTGGGAGTGTCGATCTTCAGAATTCCTTCCACTTTGTTGGGGTATATTTTTATTCCTTCCTTTGAAATGAGGTGTACAAGCAATTTTCCTTCTTGCATCCTAAAGTTTGATTTGTTTGGATTTAACGAGATGCCAAACTTTTTTCATTTCTGGAAAACCTTCCTTAGATGTTAGAGATGTTGATCATCAAAATCCGAAAATAATGTGATGTCATCCAAGTAAATCACGATAAACTTATCCTTCTCATCAACAAAGGTTATGTCCATGGCCTTTTGGAAATTTGTTCCAGGATTCACAAGCCCAAAAGGCCTTTTTGCATACATGAAAGTACCCCAAGGTGTTGTAAAGGTTGTCTTCTCCCGGTCATCTGGGTGCACCATGATCTGGTTGTATCCAGAAAAAACGTCAAGCATTGACATTTTCTGAGATCCAACCACCTTCTGCAAGATGTAATCCATCTTAGGAAGTGGATAGTTTTCCTTGAGAGACACCTTGTTTAGATTCTGAAAGTTCACACACAATCTTATTTCACCACTTTTCTTTCTTACAGGCACAAGGCTAGCCACCCACTTGGAAAATCTTAGTGACACAATAAACTTGGCATCAAACAGTTTCCTTACCTCCTTTTCAATCAATGGAAACAACAGAGGGTTGATTCGTCTCAACTTTTTCTTGAAAGGTTTATGATCCTCCTTGATGGGAATTACATGTTGAATTACTCTAGTGTCATAGACCTTTAAATCTTCATAAATCCATGCAAAAACATCGGGGAAGTCTTTTATAAGGTTTATATACCTTTGTTTGATTTCTGGACTGACTGTTTTTGGCAGTCTGATGATCTTAGGCTTTTCTTGAGTATCGATGTTGCAATCCTCTATATCCTCATCATTCGCAGTGATTTTAGGATTTCTGGCTACAACATTTTCATCAAAAAGATTTTCTAACGAGACCAAGACTTTGGGGATAATGTTGTTTTTCAGCTACACTATATCCCTTCTAGCTATCTGATTCTAAAAAAGTTCATCGTTGCTTAACACAGTTGTGTCTTCATTTTCCTCACAACAACATTCATCGTCAATATTCACATTAGCAAATTCATCACTCATTTGGAGGAATCTCTCTACCTGTTTATCAAATTCAAACACTTTCCAATATTTAATTTTATTGGGTACTGCGGACCTATGTTTGACTTCAATTTCATACTTATTATTTGGAAAAATTGGAATTTTGAACAACACCAAAACTGAAGTAGCCAAAGCATCTGCAATTTGATTTTTCCCCCCTAGGAATCACTAACAAATTGTATTCTAAAAACTCTTCAAGGATATCAAGCACTAAATTTCTATATGCTCTCAATCTAGGATGTTTGGACTAATATATACCCTTTACCTGGTTAATGATGAGCTCAGAATCTCCATGTATAGCTATCCTTCTAGCACCTAATTCCTTTAAAGTCTTCAAACCCAAAATTAGTGCCTCGTATTCGACCATATTATTGGTACAATCAAAAGCAAGCTTGTAAGAACATAGTTTTGTACCCACTTTGGAAGGGTTAATCCACACACCAGCTCTAACTCCTTCCATGTTGACAGCTCCATCAAAGCTCATATTCCACATTTCATTTTTCATGTTGTTTCTTTGATCTATAATTTCCTTTGTTCGATGTTCATCTTTGTCTTCGACAGTCATGACAATTGTTGTCTTCCCCTCTTCAAAACTTAAGTTATTATAAAAAATAGAGGAGCCAGCTTCGGTGTCAACAGAGTAAATAGGATGATTATTTGGTTGGATTTTTCTACTCACCATGTACTTGAGAAACACTTCTTTGTGCAATCTCCTTTCTTGGCCAAAAACAAGGATAGTAGCATACGGCATGTCCATCTGCAAGGTTCCATTTAATTTTGCAGCCCAAGATCTAGATAATAGCATGTCGAATTTTGGGGGGATGTCGGTGACCACCACGTCCATGACCAGATTTTTCGATGGGATTTGAGACAACGATACGACCAAATATTTGATCAAACCCAAGCATTTCACCTTCCTTGAGTCAAAAGAGAAAAAATCTTTAAAGGGTATTGTAATGTCCAGGCCTAACTCATCAATGCCCAGCTTAGGCATGAGATTATGCGATACGCCTAAATCCAACATGGAATTATGTAAGGTCATGTCATGAATTTTAAGGCTAACATAGAAAGGAGAAACATCATCAACATCACCACTTTCTTCTACGCGTGGGCCAAACAAGATGGCAAGGTGATCATCTTGTATGTTCAAGGTTCCAGGCACTTCTTCCATCTTTAACATTTTAATGATCTGATTTATATACTCTACCTTCTTGATCATCTCATTAAACAGAACAGAGATTTTGATTTTAGCCATTTCGCTTTCAAAATTAAAAGGAGGAGGGGCTTTTTCTACCTCTTTGATGACCACTTCCTTTCTTGCCTCATGTGATTTCTTTAGAGATTCTTCCTTTGATTTTCCTTTCTCCATTACATCCCTTGCTAAATTATCTTTCTTTGGTTGGCTTGAAGAAGGAGTGTTCATCTGGAGTTCCCTTGTAAGTTTCACTTTCAGAAGCTCTACAGGATCCTTTTTACTTTTGAGGTTATACTGCTTCTGAAACTACATAATAGCATTGTGGTATCCTTTCCTAAACTCTTATTTTTATGATGACAACATATCATCATTCTCCAGCATAAACTCATCATTTGCATCCATAAATTGATCATGCTCTCCTTTTGTTTAGAACACATATGTTTTTGTATTGTCGCGGCAATGCATCTGGTCTTGGATTATTTGATCAAAATATTCATTTGCATAGTTTTTTTGGAAAGGAGGTCTTATTTTTTGATCACCTTGATCTCTTTGGTCTCTTTGCATGATCTGTGGAACTGGGGCTCTTCTAAAATTTTGATTTCTAGGCTGGAAATCATTTTTCTCCCTGGTGGAAGGCTTGTTTTCCACAGACATCCTTTCCATGATTCTTTCCATAGTCTTCATCATCAAGTCAAATTTTTTGTCTGATGATTGAGACGTAGAGGGTTGCACCTACCCTTGGGGATTCTTCCCATTTTTGTCGAAATTATGTTTGATCTTCCCCGATGCCATCAGATTTACTTAGACTTCAATCGCATCGCTCATCATATCATCTAATGTATTATATATTTTTTCTCTTAACAACAATGCAAATTCATTGTCAAAATAATCAACATATCGAAGTTGGGCAGCTCCGGGAGGAGGTTTGACTTCAGTGGGAATTTAATTATAAACCTTCATGAATCTGGTCGAGAAATCTTGCATTGTTTCATTTGGCGATCTTTTTTATGTTATTGTATTGAGTTAGTAACTTGAGAGGATTCTTTTCATCACCCCATCTGGCAAGAAATAGTGTCTCAAAAGATGCAAAATCAGGAATGCTCATTGCTTGAAGGGCCTTGAACCATTTTATGACCTCCCCTAAGAGACTTTGTGTAAAAAATCTCATGTTTTCATCCTCATGATCTACCTCTTCTAGTTCAACAAAATCATTGAACCAATCTAAGTGTTTTGGGGCTAAAGCATTTCCTTCGGCATCATATAATTTGATTCTATGATTATAATTCTGAGGAAAATCATGTAATTTGGTCGACAAGGGAAGAGGGGAGAACCTGGAGGCCATGACTCTAGGAGGGATTTGAACTAGCTAGATGGTATGAGTAGGGATTATGGCAGTTCGCAGGGGGTTGGTTGGTATCAAAGATTGGAACCTTTTCTCATCGAAAATGATTTCATTCAAATAGGATTCTGATCTAGACCTGAACAGAGTTTGTTCAAATAGTAAATCAAAGTCAAGGTCATCAATGATTTTTACCCCATATTTATGTAAATATAGGTTCATGTCCAGGTAATATAAAGGGTCTGCTATCCTTTCATTTCCTTTGTGCAGAAGTTTTTCGGGATCAGACATGGGTGTTACAGGCTCTGGATCAGGCTTCTCTCTAGTGTAAACTTTCTTAGGAGCCATGATTTTTTATTATGACTACTCTTTGCTATTGATATTATTTAATGAAGTTTTCAGGGTAAAATAATTTTCTGCCAATATAGCTATCTGACCCACTGTTACCCTCGGGGATCAAATCTACAACTTTGGTCGTTTTCCTAGGGAAAATTTTCAATTTCATCCCCGACAACGACACCAAGATGTTAGCACTTGGTAAATTGTTGGGATGAATATCAATTAAATACCAAGGTAACCTACAAACCAACTTTAATACTGGAAACTAGCCTTTCCAATCTAGAGAGGGCTCTCTCTGAGACCTAGTCTCTGATAGATAATGACTTTGGATTGTCGGCTAGATTTATAGGTTTGAGAAATGTTTCTGGTTTCGCTAGAAAGGAAATACAAAACTTTGGGATATGGAGTCAACCTCTTGAAAACAAGAGAAATCGATGATTGGTAAAGGAAACCTTGAGAGGATAAAGGCTAAATAGGAAATGGTCTTTCAGTTTAAATGTCGTCATGTATGGTGGAATAAAGGAGGACATAAATCAAACGAGAGCACCATTAAAGATGAATTCTAACTTAATTATAAGAGCACACATAGTTTAAATGGATGAGACTAAAGCATCACACGATGAATTTTAAACTCGTCAAACATTCCAATTTAAACAAAGGAAACATACATGAATTTACAGGAAACAGGAAGTACATACATATATAGGATCACAATACATCAAACCGCCACAATTAGAATATTTTTCGTCAAAGCTTCAGGACCTTTGCATTGTTATTTATATTCAGATTCAAAGATTACATTCAAGAGTCCTCTATCTAAACTACTTTGCCAACCCAGATTACATCGAAAAGATACAATATATAGAAAAACCACGCCCTCTCGGGTTGTTATGCCTCGAACTGCTTATCCTAGAATTTCGGATTTGGCTACTTCTTTTCGGACAACCTTTTGAATAGAGTTTACCAAAAATAGAAACTCCATTGTGCCCAATCATAACATAACTGACACCTTCATCTCAATCATTCGGTCATGAGTAATATTCGGTCATTAGGTTGTGATAAATCGACGTTTTCTTTTACGGGGTTCCTGAGTAATCAAGTGCATTGTTGGAAACTATGGCACCTTGTATAATGGGCTATGGTTGTTGTTGCATGATCACTGGTTGTAGAATGCATGTGGCGAGTTGGTGTAGCGAACATCTGTTTGCGGTCGCTCGTGCAACTCTAGGTGGCAACAACGGTTGGGAGGCCATGCATCTCTTCTAAAAATGGCATGCATTTCACTTACACTTGCCCTCCTCAGTAGGTAAGTTTACAAAATCTGTGCGATGAATATTCACCACGCGGGTGCCATGTCAGACTTCTTGTTACAGGAAGGAAACAAGATATGCGGGGAGGAATATTCCATGCCCAATCAAAAAATCCAAAATGGGGTTGTCTCACTCATGCCTCTGGCCTCACCTGCAACCTTAAAATTCTGAGTGTTTTTCTAAGAGACCAGTTATGTTATTTCAGATTCTTTACCTATCTCCACAAGACCGCATTGACTTTCAGTTTTGCTTGAGCGCTGGTGAGAGTCACGTGGGTGTTATCCATGGTTGGTTTGTATTCCTTGAAATGCTCTGTGATTCTTTCTTCTGACACTCTATGTTCCTCCCGCAGCTAGATAATTACGTATTGCACCTCTCTAAGTTGTCTTTTGAGCCAATTTTAATTCCCTGCTCGACTCTGCAACACTGGCGTTTCAATAGTCATTTATGTCAGTTGTCTTCTTAATTCTTTGCTTTCTTGATACAATTCAGCGATAGCGATCTGCACTTGCTTCAAATTTTGTGACGACTCCTAAACATTCACATTTTCATCACCTGACCTCCTCTGTATTTCACCAATTCCCATTCTTGAACGTTCAAAAGGTTCTAGCCAAACAACGCGCATGAGTAATCTCTCGATAGCAGACTGGATGTGTGGTTCACTGGGAGCTTGGATCTCCTCGGGTTTCTTAATCAACCTTGGTCTGCCTCTTTTCTAGGGTGTTGGTTGGTGGGATGACGAGTCTTCTATTGTCTTTCCCTTTCCCGTGGAATCTTCCCTTATTTCCCTTGCATTGTGGAATGTTGTTTCCCTCGCAGATAGAGGAATGTCTCCTTTGGTGTCTCTGGAGATGTCAGTCGAAATCAAAAATAAATCACATTTTGTTCAAATGTCTCAATAATTCGACCACCAACAACTTGATTAATGAAAAATGGGATAATTTTTTCCTCGGTTGGTCAGCCTCGGCCTTGACGTTGTCTGCCATCTTTTCCAAGCTTCGATGCAAGAAGAAAGGTAGATTCAAAGGTTTTTTCCATGTGAAGTGCATCAACAGCCTGATGTGATATGGGTACACTTGGTCAAACCTTCATTCACAGGTGAAATACCTTCTGATTACCTTTAGGATCTTTTGTAAAGGCTCCCGGAGGTACTAGCTTGGAACGACGGCTCCAATTTTCCCATTTAGGCAGTTGGCTTGATAAAGTATTTATAGAACAAAATGTCTAAAGGCATGCCTTTACACCATTTTTCACTGCGCGAAGGGATCTTCGTCGAAGCTGATAGAGTTTCCTTCGTCACTCGGAAGGTGATTCTCGCAATGGTTGTGCGAAACCTAGTAAAATTGAGGGTGAACTGTTCAGCCAGCTTCGCATTGTACCCTTTGATATTTTCACAAAAGTGCATACATCTAACATGTTCAATAGATGCCCTAATATCTAGATCTTCGTTCATTAATTCCAGTTATTGTGGCTCATACCTCACTGCCCTACCACCTCTCGCTTCTTTCTTATGCTTTGGGATGTTGTCATTGTGCCAGTATATATTTGTCTCCCGCACATGGTAATGAATGGTAACACCCTCTCTGTGTGGAAAATAAGAGTGATGAACTTCACAGAGACTGTCAGAAAGACAGTGACAAAAACTTTGCATGACAAGAAAAATTAGCCACAGGAGTCCACGGTGCGGCAGTAAGGCATGATGGAAAATTTCAGCGCAGTCGGGAAAATCGGCACAGTGGAAAACAACAACGGGAGGCTTGTCATGGTAGGAAATTGCGATGGAAAATTTCAACACGGTAGAAAAGTATTGGGAGACTTGTCGCGAGACAGAGAATTTAGGCGTAGTGAGAAATGCAGCGCAATAGGAAGAAATTTCAAAGAAGAAAGGCTAACCGCGAGAATAAATATCGCCCAACACGCTAGTTTGCAGTGAACTCCAACAGACTTTAAACAATGACTAAAAATGATGAAAGAGTCGTGGCAACTTGAATCAACAAACTTACAATATGAACGATGGCAATCAACTTTCACATAGCAAAGGGCTCCAGGGCTTGCAGAAAAAACCATAGACAACACACAAATCCAGAAAGTAAAGGAGAGGCATGCACAGTGACCAGTATTTATACTTGAATGGGTAAGGAATGGAATCATGGAAGAGGACGATAAATCCATGGCGATGAGAAGTTTGGAAGAAAGTTGAATATTTGTGCAAAAAACTCGTGTGACGGGTACACTTTGAAGTGTGCAAAGTACAAATGATAAGAGCGGAAGAGTATACATGATAGGAGCACCATGATTTTTCACCTTTCTGACTTCATAATTAGGTGATGATGTTTGTTATATCTATCAACGTGACCTTTATCCCAACAACTTGTCTCGATCTTTGGCATGTAAATTCCCCTTTTCTGACAGGACTCGATCTTTAGGGAAAGGGACCTTTACAAGTTGCACATGACTAATCATTACGCCCTTTCCCAACTCCAAGGGCCAGACCCGCTACTTGTTGATTTCAACCCATTCATTATTCGGTTCCTGACCTCACACGCTTTGACACATGAACTACGACTCGTCTACGACTAACTCTAACTGTAAAAATTACGGTGCTAACACAACACACACATCGTCCTCTCCAACTTCCCCATGAAATATTTGCACAAAATTGTTGAATGTGGTGTTTACCTACTTTTGTCTCTTGCCATGAAGAAGAGGTGGATGTCTCTGGTTCCATAATCTCGTCCAACCCGACACATTGGAGAGCCCACTAGATGGCATTCTTTATGCATGCTAAACTGCTCCCATAGCAGTGAATTGCTTTCTGTAAGTTCTTGTTAATGATACTTGCATCTTGTCTATATTCAGAATATTGCATTATGTTTAGACCAACTAAGTAATACTTTTCAAAATTGATTTCAAAATTAAGGCAAGTTCTTACCAAATTGGCAGTTGGGAGGTCGATCACTCCTCTATTGTGATATATGCATGTAGGTTGGTGACACAAAATATTTTTTGCTAATGAAGGTTGGGCATCTCTAATCGCTTTTGCATCATCCAAAATACATCGAACTACGAAATTGAAATAATATGCTTGATTTGTTTGGTTACCTATGGAATATTTATCCATGGATTCGCGTCTTCCCTGCCCTTGCACTTGCACTCAACAATTGTTGCATCCTATGATGAAGAACGTTAATAAATCAATCAGTTACTAGTGAAATCAATCAATGTAAAATGTAATAACAAATAGAACATTACATACCCAATTCCCATGAATACTCCTGAAGATGGAGATGTTAATAATGTTGTTGCTACCCTTGTCAATGGAGGTGATCATTTGCACCATCTGAGCAACCAAATCATCAATGCAGCAACCTTCATGTGGTATATACACCCCAAACGAAACCCTTTCCATCACATTTTGTTGAGAGTAATGTGAAGAAACTGTCATCACAATTAGCCATAGTTTTTCTATAGTAGCTATGTGTAACACACAAAACTATAAGTATACTCAACAACCCTCTCCCTTTCAATAGCCTTCTCTCGGCTTCATGGTGGATTGTATTTTTCCATTTTCCATTTATTTCTTCATAGCATATTATGTAGGCCACAACTAATATTTTCAAATAGAATCTATCGCTTGTAGATAAAAAGTATGCAATTGTACTAAGTCGCCATTTCTCCAACGGTCAAGCTCCTTATAAATGTCGTGGAGACATATTTACTCTTGGCAGGGAGACAAGAGACTCATTTCCCTTTATAGCCTCACATGTTATTACTACCTTTGTTTTAATTAAGTTGCAAGAAAGTGTTGAAACAATTCCATTTTTTATTATACATGGAAATGATATGAACTCTTCATCTCCTTTATAAATCGGTATCTATGTATTTAAAGGGCGCACATTTTCTGAAGATCTGATTGTGACATATTATAGGGACTAGTGATCCTAAAAGTTCATATCATTACCCACATTAATAAGTCATATTGCGGAAATACTAGGTTAAGATTGGGAGAATTTGTTGTTATCGATTGTGTTGAAAATTGAAATTATTGTTTGCAACAAGATGGCATGTGGTGTTAAAGGGGATGACACTTGTTAGTTTCATAAAAATGATGTGAACCAAAATATTTACTACTACCTGCCCCCCAAATGCTTAGGTTCTCAGAGGGAAAACTCAAATCCTTTTAATGAACATAGGGATATTGTGCACAAATGGCACCCTCTAACATTTAGGGTTAGAAATCTCGGGATAGAAAACTATGTTCTCAAAGCCACACACATTGTGGAAATAGATCAGCAATCATGTTTGTAAAACATTTCAAACCATATAAAATGTCAACATTGAAAGTTATAGAATCCCTATATTTTGGCATAGATCAAATCCGAGGTAAGAAGTTGAATCATATACNTCAAAGCCACACACATTGTGGAAATAGATCAGCAATCATGTTTGTAAAACATTTCAAACCATATAAAATGTCAACATTGAAAGTTATAGAATCCCTATATTTTGGCATAGATCAAATCCGAGGTAAGAAGTTGAATCATATACATATCTTGTTTTAGTTTTCAGATGAATGAAATGTATTTCTTGTTTTATTTTTAAATTAATATCTTTCTAATTACAAATATAGTGTAGGGATTTCAGTTGCTGTCACATTTGAATGTCGGTTCCTAGTAGTGTATCAAGGACATAATTAATAAATTTAACTTTGAAAAAACCCTTTAGAACGTGATTAACTGTTAAGCCCTAAATAATGATGCATTACCCCTTAATTGGGGCATATTACATTAGTAATGTTATTTTATTCATGTCGGCTTGGGTCCATTAGTTGTAATTGTACCTCCTAGTATCCTATATATACCAAGGAGACCCTTTCATTTGGAATCATCTTGTATTTGGAAATTTATGTGGTGTATAAGGAGGTTTCCCCCTCGAAGAGGCTTATTATCTCAAATTATTTCTTTTTCAAGGCATTGGGTACTTATTTTGAGGTTTTTTTATGTTATTTTGATATTTGGTTCTTAACATTTGGTATCAGAGCTCAAGGTCTTGGGTTTTTGCTGCTACATCTGAGACACCTTGGAATTTTCACTATAACTTTTTTTCTACGGTGTTTCAGAAGGAACCCCTTAGAGTTTATTTATTAGATGGATCAAGGCACGTGGGGTTCAAATTTCATCTACTGGGGCCTTATACATTCATATATATAGCCTGTGTAATATAGGGTTCTGTTATCATCCTGAATTTAGACATCGTAAAATTTTCACTATAAAATTGTTTTTGTAAGATTTATAGACCCTGAAATCTGGATGATATTCATATAAATTATCAAGTTATATGTGGTAACAATTTCATCTTCTGTTTCATCTGAATTTTGTATATACACCCTATGCAAGATAGGGTATCTAACTAGTCATATTAACTAGTCTCAAACAGGTCTTCCAGGTAAAACAATGATATCTTCTTCAATGAGTATCCAAGTTAAGTGATATCAGTTGCATTGGACATTGGACAGTATTTAGTATTTATGGTACAAGTTTCAGAATCAAATATCAGATATTGTGATCTTGGCACACTTTACAATTATGCTCTCCTGGAAGGGACAAAAATCAACAAGGTGTGGGGAAGTTACCATAACTTCCACTTGGCACATCCAATTTCGATCAAACCTGTGGCATTTCAGAGAAGACGTATCAAAGAAATAAAAAAGGAAATTTGCAGACCCAAAAGGCCGAAATTTTGTAGATACAGTAGAAGAAATATGATCTAGATGAACCACCTCGAAATGAAGGTTTAAAAGTGATACTTGGCCAACATGCCACCAAAAAATGGAACTTATACACCAATTAAGCCTCCAGACAGTCATAATTGGACTCTTGATGAAGGTGAAGAAATGTGCAAGGACATAAATGATTTACAAAATAAGACAACAACAAAATATAAACTAAAAGGGATGATGGATTCAACTGAAGCTAAGTTGGAGGAAATAAATACTAATATTGATGGTTTAAAAAGGGATATCATGGAAGGATTTAAAAATTTCCTAATACAGAGGACACCTGAAAGTGAAAATGTATCCCGTGAAATTCATGATGAGGACACAAGGAAGATGAATCAAGAATGGAGAAACTCCAAATTTGGGTTGAAGACCAACCACTTTCCTAAGATCGATATGAGGAAGTTTGATGGCAAGGATCCATCACATGGATACTTCAGATGGAGCAATTCTTTGTTCTACATGATGTGCCACATACACAAAAGGTATGAATTGCTTCTTTATATTTAGAACCCAATCAATTTGTGTGTTATCGATGGATTTTTTATTGAAAATCACTTGTCACTTGGACAATTTTCATGGAAGAAATGATAGCACACTATGAGGATGCAAGGAGCAATACCTTCTTTAGCCAATTGATAAATCTCAAGCAAAAGGGTTCAGTTGCATAGCACATTGAGAACTTCCAAAGATTCAATATAAAGATAATGAATATTCTAGATGAGCACTTGATTGATATATTCATAGGAACTTTAAAGGATAACATTCAACCTGAGGTTTGCCTTTGGGAACCCAAATGATCCGAAAAGATCTTTTAAACGACAATGGTTGAGTTTTAAGCATGAGTTAAAGTACCTTTTAGGAACTGAATGAAAGAGGAAGAATTATAAATGAAACATGACAGCCATAAAGAAATACACATATCTGAACATAAGCATGAAGAACAACAAACCATAAAACACCAAAGTGATAACGGATTTTGGAAATCTCACCTACGTCTCTAGGCCTTTGTCTCAGTGGGTGAGGCTTTCTTATTTTTGTTCGAAGATTTAAATGTACATCATGAAAGTGCCAAATAAGGTTACAAACTGATATGGTCTTGTTCTACTAGATCTCAAGAACCCAACAAAACTGATGCAACTGAAATTGGATGAACGAAGCTCCCAGAAATGGCCCACAAAGGTTCTCTCCTCAATGGCTTCCCTCCATAAAAAATGGATTTGGCTCAACAATATTTCAGCATAAACCTGTTATGAACCTCTCCCTTGGCTTCAAGAACCTCTGGTTTATATATAATAGAAGTGGGTAACAACCTCCCAACTTCTCCCTCAGATCTGGCCTCAAAAAGGGCCAAATATCCCCGAATATTGGCCCAAAATCTCTAAAACCTGTTGAAAAAATAATTAAAAATCATATCATATGGTATAAAACCCACATTTTTGCAAATATTCAGGGTGAAACCCCTATTATGTGGGATCCTGGTCACATGGTGGGATCCATGCGGCCTCAAGCTAAGTCCTAATGTGTTGGCCCCCTAACTGCTCTGATCTTGGTCGTGTGGCGCATCCATAGGACCTCGAGCTAGTATATGTGTGCCCCAAATTGATTGATTAGCCCCTGGATCTCAGCCTATGGTTACGCCCCTGGTCAGAAAGCTAGCCCGACCGGCAGGGCTAACCCCTTATCCTCTGCGCTAATGTATAGGTCCGAGTCACATGGGATACGCCGAAACCGAGGGTTGGATCCACATATTCCCGCACCAACAGTATTATCGCAGAGGGTATAGTGTCAAGTCATGTAAGTGTGTGGTCGTGTGGTGTGGTGGACGCATATAGAATCAGGGCTCGGGCTAGACCCCAGCCCTTTCCTCCTCCGCCCGGAACACAAATGCAAGTTCAAATATATGTCATGCCATAAGTTGTTAAGACCCACTGTGTAAGCGGGATGGCTAGACCAACCCTGCCAAGTCACTTTCCCTGAACTAGAGGTCGCGGGTTCAAATCCCATAAACTCCAAACATTTTTCCAAAAACAATGAACCACTAAATGGGTGCCACATGGCAGCCCATGAATGGGCCACATGGGCTACCACATGGCACCTTCCCATTCACCCAAACTGATGCCACGTGTCCAAACACCATTGGTCCACCTGTTTGTCAAGTTGTCAGCCCAGTCATATTCCATTGTACCTGCCACGTGTCGTATGGATTGTACAGACCTGCCACATGTCACCCTTGTAGTGGTGACACATGTCACTCCCTGACTCGTTCACATGTCTATCCATGTTAGCGCCAATTGTACCATGCCATGTAAGTTGTACTACCGTATGGATTGTACGGTTAGCTGCCACATGGCAATGTATGGAATGTACAGACTGTACAGTCATCATTTTTTTTCATGTTTGTCCAAATGGAAAGACTGTGATAGCTTGAGCATACAACGTTTGTTTGAGCCCATTCAAGTTGTGTTGGGTTCATATCAACGAGACCTACGCACACATCCGTTTTGAAGCCATTCTAAGCACTTTGATTGTTAGGCCTTCCTGGACCCATTTTGGTCCCGAGATCCAATTATGGATCACACCTCCCCACTAAAGACCTTTTGGTCCTCCAAAATGTTACTGACCAGTCATCAAGTGCGGGATAGGCCACCTGACTTGTTCTATGTCTTTAAACTCTGTCTTGTGCACCTGTCTCATCAGGATCAACTGTAAAACAAGCATGATAACTGACAGCATATTGTTAGCCATTTGTACCCTGTCACATCTTACTAAAGCCACTATCATCCATGTTGACAACATTACTAATGATAGCATCAAAAATATGATTGCAAATGAGCTAATATTTTTGCAATACTTGCACGACATTAGCTTATCTTGAAGCAAAGTGTCATTGATCTTCCATTCTACAAGCATCTATTGTTCTTGCTTAAGATCGATTACTTGATTTAAAACAATTATAAGTGTGTTGCTTGAATGAGCCACCTTTCTTAATTATTCCATAGTTTGAAAAGATTTATTTGCCTTTAAATGATGAGCATGAACCAAATATTCTTGACCTGCTTTGTTTAAGTGATATTGATTCTTTTCCCTATAGAAGATTGTTTTGTGATCATACAAGTAAGGACTTCCTAAGACCATTCCACATTCATTGAGTGGCACCACATCACATGTTACCTCGTCCACAAACTTAGATGAAATTGCAAACTTAAACGTGCATTTCTTTGTTATGTGCAATTGATGATTGTTGCTTATCCATTTAAGTGTGTAAGGCTTATGATGCATCTGAGTGTTTAATCCCAATTGCTTAACCAATTCCATTGAAATTAAGTTATATTGAGATCCATTATTCCTTTGTAGCCTCACGTGTTATTACTACCTTTGTTTTAATTAAGTTGCAAGAAAGTGTTGAAACAATTCCATTTTGTATTATACATGGAAATGATATGAACTCTTCATATCCTTTATAAATCAATATCTATGTATTTAAAGGGCGCACATTTTATGAAGATCTGATTGTGACATATTATAGGGACTAGTGATCCTAAAATTTCATATCACTACCCACATTGATAAGTCATATTGTGCAAATACTAGGTTAAGATTGGGAGAATGTGTTGTTATTGATTGTGTTGAAAATTGAAATTATTGTTTGCAACAAGATGGCATGTGGTGTTAAAGGGGATGACACTTGTTAGTTTCATAAAAATGATGTGAACCAAAATATTTACTACTACCTAGCCCCCAAATGCTTAGGTTTTCAGAGGGAAAACTTAAATCCTTTTAATGAACAGAGGGATCGTGTGCACAAATGGCACCCTCTAAGATTTAGGGTTAGAAATTTCGGGATAGAAAACTATATTCCCAAAGCCACACATATTGTGGAAAGTGATCAGCAATGACATTTGTAAAACATTTCAAACCATATAAAATGTCAACGTTGAAAGTTATAGAATCCCTCTATTCTGGCATTGAACAAATCCGAGGTAAGAAGTTGACTGATATACGTATCTTGTTTTAGTTTTCAGTTGAATGAAATGTATTTCTTGTTTTATTTTTAAATTAATATCTTTCTAATTACAAAGATAGTGTAGGGATTTCAGTTGTTGTCACATTTGAATGATGTTTCCTAGTAGTGTATCAAGGACATAATTATTAAATTTGACTTTGAAAAAAATCCTTTAGAACGAGATTAATTGTTAAGCCCTAAATAGTGGCACATTACCCCTTAATTGGGGCATATTACATTAGTAATGTTATTTTATTTATGTTGGCTTGGATCTATTAGTTGTAAGTGTACCTCCTAGTCTCCTATATATACCAAGGAGACCTTTTCATTTGGATTCATCTTGTATTTGGAAATTTATGTGGTGTATAAGGAGGTTTCCCCCTCGAAGAGGCTTATTATCTGAAATTATATCTTTTTCAAGGCATTGAGTACTTATTCTGAGGTTTTTTTATGCTATTTTGATATTTGGTTCTTAACATTTGGTATCAGAGCTCAAGGTCTTGGGGTTTTGTTGCTACATCTTAGACACCTTGGAATTTCACTATAACATTTTTTCTACGGCGTTTCAGAAGGAACCCCTTGGAGGATATTTAGTAGAGGGATCAAGGTACGTGGTTTTCAAATTTCGGCTCCTGAGGCCTTATACGTTCGTAGATATATCCTATGTAATATATGGTTCTGGAATCATCCTAAATTTAGACATTGCAGAATTTTCACTATAAAATTGTTTTTGTAAGATTTCAAACCCTAAAATTTGGATGATATTCATTAAAATTATCAAGATATATGTGGTAAGAATTTCAGCTTCTAGTTCATCCCAATTTTTTAGATACACCCTGTGCAAGGTAGGGTATCTAACTAGTCATATTAACTAGTCTCAAACAGGGATTTCGAGTAAAACAATGATCTATTCTTCAGTGAGTATCCAAATTAAGTGATACCAGTTTCATTGGACATTGGACAGTCTTTAGTATTTATGGTACAAGTTTCAGAATCAAATATCAAATATTGTGATCTTGGCACACTTTACAAGTACGCTCTCCTAGAAGGCAAAAAAATCAACAAGGTGTGGGGAAGTTACCATAACTTCCACTTGGCACATCAAATTTTGATCAGACCTGTGGCATTACAGAGAAGACGTATCAAAGAAATAAAAATAAAAAAAATCAGACCTAGAAGGGCTGAAATTTTCTAGATACCGTAGAAAAAATATCGTCTAGCAGAACCACCTCAAAATGAAGGTTTAAAAGTGATACTTGGCCAACATGCCACCAAAAAAGGGAACTACTACACCAATTAAGCCTCCAGACAATCATAATTGGACTCTTGACGAAGGTGAAGAAATGTGCAAGTACATAAATGATTTACAAAAGAAGACAGTAACAAAATATGAACTACAAGGGATGATGGATTCAACTGAAGCTAAGTTGGAGGATATAAATACTAATATTGATGGTTTAAAAAGGGAGATCATGGAAGGATTTAAAAATTTCCTAATAGATAGGACACCTGAAAGTGAAAATGTATCGCGTGAAATTCATGATGAGGACACAAGGAAGATGAATCAAGAATGGAGAAACTCCAAATTTGGGTTGAAGACCAACCACTTTCCTAAGATCGATATGACGAAGTTTGATGGAAAGGATCCATCACATGGATAAATCAGATGGAGCAATTATTTGTTCTACATGATGTGCCACATACACAAAAGGTACAAATTGCTTCTTTATATTTAGAACCCAATCAATTTGAGTGTTATCGATGGCTTTTTTTTCGCAAATCACTCGTCACTTGGACAATTTTCACGAAAGAAATGATAGCACACTATGAGGATACAAGAAGCAATACCTTCTTTAGCCAATTGATAAATCTCAAGTAAAAGGGTCTAGTTTCATAGCACATTAAGAACTTCCAAAGATTCAATATAAAGATAATGAATATTTCATATGAGAACCTAATTGATATATTCATAGGAACTTTAAAGGATAACATTCAACCTGAGGTTCGCCTTTGGGAACCCAAATGATCCAAAAAGATCTTTTAAACGACAATGGTTGAGTTTTAAGCATGAGTTAAAGTACCTTTTAGGAACTGAATGAAAGAGGAAGAATTATAAATGAAACATGACAGCCATAAATCAATACACAGATATGAACATAAGAATGAAGAACATCAAACCATAAAACACCAAAGTGATAACAGAGTTCGGCAATATCGCCTACGTCTCTGGGCCTTTATCTGAGTGGGTGGGGATTTCTTATTTATGTTCGAAGATTTAAATGTACATCATGAAAGTTCCAATAAGGTTACAAATTGATATGGTCTTGTTCTACCAGATGTCAAAAACCAAACAAAATTGACGGCACTGAAATTGGATGAATGGAGCTCCCAGAAATGGCTCGCAAAGGTGCTCTCCTCAATGGCTTCCCTCCATAAAAAATGGCTTTGGCTCAACAATATTTCAGCATAAACATGTTCTGAACCTCTCCCTTGGCTTCAAGAAATTCTGGTTTATATAGACTATAAGTGGGTATCAACCTCCCAACTTCTCCCCGAGATCTGGCCTCAAAAGGGCCCAATATCCCCCAATATTGGCCAAAACTCTCTAAAAATTGCTGAAAAAATCATTAAAAATCATATCATATGGTATAAAACCCACATTTTTGCAAATATTTAGGGCCCAACCCCTTTTATGTGGTCTCCTGGTCACATGGCGTGCTCCATGTGGCCTCAGGCTAAGTCCCGGTGTGTTGGCCCCCTAACTGCTCTGCTCTTGGTCGTGTGGCGCATCCATAGGACCTCGGGCTAGTATACACGCACCCCAAATTGGTTGATTAGCCCCCGGATCTGAGCCTATGGTTACACCCTTGGTCGGTGGGCTATCCCGACCGACCGGGGCTAACCCCATATCCTCGGCGCTAAGGTATAGGTCTAAGTGACATGGGATACGCCAAAACCAAGGGTTGGATCCACATATTCTCGCGCCAACAATCTTATCGCAGAGGGTATAGCGTCAAGTCTAGTAAGTGTGTGGTCGTGTGGTTTGGTGGACGCATATAGAACCGAGGTTGGGGCTATACCCCAACCCTTTCCTCCTTCGCCTGGAACACAAATGAAAGTTCAAATATATGTCGTGCCATAAGTTTTTAAGACCCACCGTGTATGTGGGTTGGCTAGCCCAACCCTGCCAAGTCGCTTGCCCCGAACTAGAGGTTGTGGTTTCAAATCCCATAAACTCCAAATATTTTTCCAAAAACAACGAACCACTAAATGGGTGCCATGTGGCACCTTTAAATTCACCCAAATCGATGCCACATGTCCAAACACCATTGGTTCACATGTATGTCGAGGTGTCAACCCAGTCATATGCCATTGTACATGCCACCTCAGCGCCACATGTCATACGAACTGTATGGACCTACCACGTCAGTCGTACATACATGCCACGTGTCACCCTTGTAGTGGTGACACGTGTCACTCCTTGACTCGTCCAATTGTACCCTGCCACGTCAGCTATACGATCGTATGGCATGTACATTCATCTACCACGTGGCACTATACGGACTGTGCAATCATCATTCTTTTCTGTTTGGCCAAATGAACAGACCGTGATATCTTGAGCATACGATGTTTGTTTGAGCCCGTTCAAGTTGTGTTAGGTTCGTATCAACGAGGCCTATTCATACATCTGTTTTGAAGCCATTCTGAGAACTTTGATTTTTAGGCCTTCCTGGACCCATTTTGGTCCCGAGATCCAATTCTGGATCACCAAATCATTGTAGAATGCATGCAGGGTGGCGAGAAATGTTGAAAGTAAAAATATGGCTATGGATACTAGAAGGACCACTCCTAACATCTATCGAGAGAATAATGTTCCTTCTTCTAAAACACCTCAACCTACAAGGTTGA
>SNQJ01S0123175.1:0-15088 GCA_010110895.2 Picea sitchensis | reverse complement strand
TTGTATGAGTGTGTTTAAATGGTTTTTTAAAACACATTTTTTCCCATTTAGTTTTTTTTTTAGTGAATATGTGTGCAACCATTTTAGTCTTTTATGGATTGGTTTCAAACATGTCGCAATTTTAACCCACCCAAAAAAGGGTGCTACTAGTAGCACCTATTTTTGATCTAGGGTTTGATTTTAAGATTTGGCTACGATGGAACCGATTGTTAAGGCCATGGTTTCAAACAAGTTATAATTTTAACCCCTAAAGAATTGGATGTGCTATTGGTGGCACCACTTTTTGATTTGGGGGTTGATTTTAAGGTTTTCATTGAAATGGTACCAGTTGTTATGACCACAAGTCCAAACAAGTTGTAATTTTAACCTCGAAAAAAAGGGGGTGATATTGATAGCACTAATTTTTAATTTGGGGGTTGATTCTAAGGTTTTGTTTGCAATGGTACCGATGGTTACAACCACAAGTTCAAACAAGTTGGAATTTTAACCCCGAAAGTAATTTAAAAATTTTTTAGGCGTTAATCGATTAGCAACATTTAGGGGGGTTTAAGGCCATGGCTATATAAGGTTGTAATTTTAACCCCGAAAAATAAAGGTGATTCTGGCCGCACCACTTTTTGAAATGGGGTAAAAACAACCACTAAATGTAACCTCTAAAAAATGAGAACTCTTGAGGGTTCTCTTCAAGTAGATAACCATATTTTTTTGTCATTGGATCCAATAGGAAATTCTAGGGGTCTTATGACATGTTGGAGGAACTATGTCTCTTTGATTGATTATGAAATGTGGACTAGGTATATCTTCAAGTATTTAGGCCATACTCTCTCTATTATTAACTCCTATGGTCCTTATGAGGATAGATAGATTCTTTGGGATTCATTTTTTAATCTCTAGTACTCTAAAGAAGAAAAGGTGATCATAGGAGGTGACCTGAACTTCACTACTTCTCGAGCTAAGATTTGGAGTCATGATGCGAGAGTTGATACAAAAGCTAGGTATTTCAATAATAAGATAGAGGATTAAGGTTTTATGAATGTTGAACCCCTAAAGCTAGTTCCTACATGGAGGTACGATAGGGGTGGTACAAAAGGTGTAGCCAAGAGGTTGGACAAATTCTTAGTCTTGGAAGGCATTATGTATGAGGCACACAAAATCAGAGCTTGGGTGATACTTGTTGCTTTCTCTAATCATTGTGCAGTTATTCTATAAATGGATGGACAAAATGATAAGCTACCTAGTCTATAAAAGTTTAACCCTTTTCCGTTGGAAGATGTAGAGTATAGGAATCTAGTTGACAAAGATTCGATCAATTTTGATCCAAACTCCAATCAATTAGCCTACTTCCAGTTCATCTCTTCTCTCAAACAAGTGAAGGCGAAAATGTTTTATTGGGTCTCCAAAAAGAGAGAAGAGATGGATAAGGATTTAAAGTCTGCAGAAAAATACTTGAGGATATCTTTGAAAGGAATGTATTACACATTTTCAATGAGGAGGATTGAATGAAAATTAAAGAGTTGGAAAGTAAAAAATAAATGATTTTGGTCTGGAGGGAAGCGAAATGGCGAATGAAAATAAGAGTTATTTGGCTTCATAAGGGTGATAAAAAGACACAAAAAAAGTCATTGATTTGCAAATAATAAAAAATAGATTAACATTATTTGGGAGATGAAGAATTTTGAGGGTCACATGGTTCATAAATTCTCTAAAATTGTTGAAGTAGGATCCACACATTTCTAGAATATCTATAAAGAGCCAAAGCAAGAAAACATAATAGAAATCTTGAAGATTGCTTCTAACTTTCCTATCTTTGGCACCAAGGAAAATAACCAAACATTGATAGAGGAGGTCTCAAAGGAAGAGTTGCAGACTACTTTTATGTCCTTCAAAAAAGACGAAATCCCAGGGATGAATGGGTGGACAATCAAGTTCTTTATTGGTTTTTATGATTTATTGGAGGATGATTTGCTGGGAGTGATTGAGTAGGTTAAAATTTATAGAAGGTTTCAAGTTCCCTAAATGCAATATTTGTTGCCTTAATCCCGAAAAAGGACAAGCAAGAATAATTTGATGGATTTAAGCTTATTTCCCTATGCAATTGTTTGTATAAAATTATCTCAAAGGTCCTAGCTATTACAGTCAAAAGGAATTTCTCAAATATTATATCATAGGATCAATTTAGGTTTTTGGAAAATAGGAAAATTTATGAATCAATTGGGGCTACATAAGACAATATTCATTAAATCAAAGTAAAAATCCTCTTTGCAGTTGTCTTGAAACTGGATTTGGAAAAAGCATATCACTAGACCAATTGGTTGTACTTAAGACTACTACTTTTTCTTCATGCACGGTTTAGTTTCCCTATAATGAAGTGGATAATAGGATGTGTCTCTTCGATATCCTTTGTTCTTCTTATTAATGGATTGGTTGCAAAATTATTTTGTCCTTCACAAGGCCTTCACCAAGGTTGTGCTTTATCTCCCTTATTATTCCTTTTGGTGGCAAAGGGCTTTGTAACACACTTGTTTCCCCTAGTCTATAATTATAAGTGTTATTATGGAAAAATGATAAGTTGAATCATGGGTGATCAAGGATAAACAATGGACCTTGATAGATTTTGTAATCTCTCTCTCTCTATATATATACATATATATGTGTGTGTGTGTGTGTTTAATAAAATAAGAGAATGTTGAGTTACTGCTGAAGGGATGGCCTTCACATGTTATGATGTCAGGAGACGAGTGGACAAGAGGGAGGCCATCACTATTTTGAATGAATCTTCCAGGCAGTACCCTGCGTAATTAAAATGATATGGATCTGAACTGTCCTCAGTCTTGGAAATTGGCTATCAACCAAGATAGTAGTTGGAATAGTTCTTGAAGGAGTTAAGAACGGATGGGAAAGTACCTTCAGGAAATTTATGGCACGATCCATGAGGTCCCGAGGGAGGAAGGCGAGAAGAAAAGGGGAAGGGAGGGAAGAAGGAGTCACATAAGAAGATCTTGTTGAACTCCTCTCGTGACATCGTATCCTAGCTCGTGGGTGTTTGGTTGCAATGAAGTTCAATGCAACCTTGCCTACAGTTGGGTGGAGAGCGGTTCTCTCTACAACAATACTCAACATATCTCAATTTTCTGTAGATAAGTGTCTCGTCTACCTCTATGTAATAATATGAATATGCGTATTGGTTAAATGAACAATATAATATTTAGATGTAACCATTTGGTCTGCAAATCAAATTGTGTGTTTTGGAGATTCCAATAATTGTGCAAAATGTGTAATTTAGTGAAGAGTTTTACATTCTTGCTTGTGAGTACTTCATGTCTTGTGGGATTTATTTATGAGTGTATGCTTGTGAGTAAAGTTGTGTGTTTAGTATATAGGAAAGGATACAAATTTGTATAATTGTTATACACGCGTATAATTCAATGCTTCTGTATTAATCTGAGGGGAGAGACACCCCTACTCATTGTGTGTATCGCAGAAATCCTATGTTATATACAAGTACTCCCATGCATGTATACACACACACATACCCTTACGTACGTTCATTGTGCGCTAGGATGCTAGAGTGCCTGAGCCCAACCAGTCTTTCCAAGAATAGGGTATTGTGAAGAAGCCCCGAGGAAACCATGTAGTACCTTGGTCAAGTGCGAGCATTCTTGAGGCTTGGTAATACTTGAGAAGGACTCAAAGAAATATATTTGTGAAATAGATAAGTCCATACATGGAATGTTAAGCCAGAGGAAAGTCTCTAAATTATTTCAGAAGAATCGTGGTCGTGGGTTTGGCACGATGAACAAATTTGGGCCCTTTGTCGGGACATGGTCGAGATGCAACCTCAATCGTTGATTGGGATGAAAGGGAAATATATTGACCCTTTATCAATGTTGAGAACAAAGCTATTTTATGAAATCAACAAGGGTTGTTGATTCGTCAGGAGTGATCGTGGACGATCCAGGACCATAGGGTCTGTTGACACGAAGTTTATTTTTTTACCCTTTTAGCCTGAAACTTTGCCTTTTTCTAGTCATGGAGCCACCCTTAGCCCTAAAAAAGAGTCAAAAGTCTTTTGATTTTTTTGGGGTTTTGGGATTCGATTTTTCATTAGGTATGATCTTTAGTTAGCAACTCCAGAGTCCCGGTGCCGAAATCCCAAAAAGGATTTATATTAAAGTAATAAAACAGAAAAAATAAAAAGTGGATGCTATAAGTCCCGACGCGCGTTTCAAAAAGTATCCTTTAGTCATGATTAATTAAACTCTTAAACACGATCAACGATTCATTAATCTTTCGCGATTCGGGTTTTCTTGTGTCAAAGTGCTTTCAAAATGTCGACCCTCAAGCACCCGATCCCCAAATTTCCGAAAAAGAAAAGAAAAGCAATAAATTACTAACCTCGATTAATTAAAGCATTAATACAAGTGATTAGCGCCTAAATTAATCCCATCACGATTTCACGATTCGGGGTTTGTTTATGACATACCTCATGGGTACAGGATCCTCGAAATTCCGAAATGCGAAATCACGAATTTTTTAACAAAGTTTAAAACAAAATTAAGTTAGTTTAAAACGGGATTAATAATGACTAAACTGCTTTTTGTGTTTCGCATTTCGGGATTTGTTGAAAGTAGTCCTTTTGAAACTCCATATTGAAATCATCGATATGTGACAGTATTAATAACGGACAAATGGAGATATCTTTGATATGAAGGTGTATCTCCAGGCGTATCTTCCTCATTAAAACATTAATTCCTTATCGCCTATAACAATACGCTCATCTTAAGACAAGATAAAGGCTAATAAACGATCAATAGTTCGAATTTCATTCTTTCTTTTACAAGCATGAGTGAGTTGCACTTATCCAGACTTATATATTTTTCCTCTGCAAATAGGTTTTCAGTCTAAAACGAACATTATGGCACCTAGAAAGAAACCTAAGAAAAGTGAAGAAGCAACTGAAAGCTCAAGCCCAGAAGGAGATGTCGTATCTGATACTACACCGCATGCCATTGATTCCATCAAATCATGGAGGCAATTTTTCAAAACCTTGGACTATGAAATCAAGAATTTTCCCAATGATTCTGAAAACAAACTCCGGGACATAGCAGAGTCCGAACTTCTCAAAGTATCCACGCGCCCACGACTCGTGACATACAACGATATGATAAGTTGGGCTTTAGAGAGGACATACGTGCAGATGAGAATCATTTTGGACAACCAAGGGGTCATCATCAGCTCTTTCAGACCGGAGCATATACAAGTAATGTACAAACTGTCTCCCAATTTTAAGTACATTTATAATAAAGAGTTTGTAAGCGAATTTCAAAGGAAAGAATGCACCGAGGCAGATCAAACATACCCCGGCATAATCAAAGACTGGTGGAGACACCCAACAAAGTTCAGGGCTGATACCCATAACATTTATGCTATAGCCTCATTGAATGAGTACATGGTCTATGTGGCTATGATGCTATGTAGACTTTTCGGGAAGAAAATTCCTACCCATTTCCCTGCAGAATGGGTGCCCCTTTTACATGAAGCAACCGAAGGATATAGCTTCAATTGGAACAAAATTCTATCAGATAACCTAGCTAAGGAGGTTATGGAGTATCAAACCGCGAGATCCAATGGCCGACCAGTAGCCTTTTACATGTCGGCATATATCATGGATGCAATATGTTTCACAACTCCTTTCCCTTTGATGAATTGGAGTTGGAACCCAACATGCATTGAACCTATTCATGAATATCATTCTAAGTTGTGGGAATAAAATGATAAGGATTCTTTTTACGAAGTTTGTCATTTCGTGGTGATACCAGTGCATCAGATGTTGTATGGTTGTGCGCCCCCCCCGTATTTCAGAGTCGGTTATAGGAAACGTCATGGCAGTTGTCGATTGGTTTATTGAGGAGAATTTCTCCTATATCAAGGTTTTCAGATGTTCTATCCCTCCTCATGCACTTCCGAAATTCCTCCCTGACAGACTGGTGTGCAGGGAGGTATCTCATCAGATAATAACAAGCAGTATTGGGATAGAACTGAAGACAGTTCAAAATAATTTTTGGCCAGTCTTTCCCGTACAGATTGGAAGGTTTTTGCTACTCAACCTGGGTCATTCCAAGGTCAAAGATACAACTCTAGATGAGGTCAAGTTGGTGAATCTCGAACACAGGAAACACGACCCTTATCAAACACTAAGAATCCACATGGCTCACTGTGGCATGAAAGCGTTTGAACATGAGGAACCCCCTCACGATGACATTTTCAAATTGATCAAAACCTATGAGGAGGTGTTAGACAAGGTACAGACATTACCACCCGACTTGAAAACCATTCTTCTAACCTTCCAGAGACACAGACAAAGTGGTTTGCCAAAGGCATTGCAGGGCAAAGCAACAACACCTCCTCAAGAACAAGAAAACATTCCCCCAGGCTTCGGACAGAAAGCGCAAGATAAAGCTGACACCGAGGAAAATCCACAGGGGGCCGAAGGATCTTCACAAAACAAATAAGTCTCACAGACAGAAAATCCATCAACAGAAACAGAAAGAATGTTTGGGACACATCCCGAATCCAGTCAATCTACCCCCCCTTCATCATCTACTATTCACGTTCATACCCTAAAGACAAGAGGGGAAATAACATCCACAAAGTTGGGTAATCCCATCACTTCCTTGACCCCTTTACAATCTACTTTTGGGCTCCCTCATATAGGAGTCATATATGCTAGTGACCTCAACCCTATCTCCAGAGAAGAAATAACTCCCTCTGATTACTTCTTCGGTAAAAAAAGAAAGGTTGTATTAAAGCAGGAGATGTATATGAGAGAAGGTGGTATGGTAAAGAAACACAGGGTGTTGGTAGATGGAAAAAACTTGGAAGAGGGATATTTCGCTACTGAGGCAGCGGGCTCCATGGGAGCCTTGGCAACGACAAATCTATTCACCGTTGACAATATGAGAACAAGGTTGAAACAAAGTAACCACATGATAGTCCAGTTGCAAAACCAACTAAAAGATACCGAGAAAAATATCAAAGCAGAAATAAATAAAGGTTTGGATCAGGCCAGAGTTGCTGACAAGAAAGAAATTCAATCACTTAAGTCAAGTCTAGACGAGATGAATGAGAAGATGCAGACTAGCCAAATATAGGTTATTCAGTAAGAAGAATCAGTAAGACAACTACAGGCTAAATTGAATTCAATAAAAGGCTAGGTTATAGATTTGAAAGTTTTTCAGGACCAGTCACTGGAAATACATGTGAAGATAGAATCCGAGCAACCAAGAGTAATCTCCCAAGTAGAGATTATTCAGAATTATTTTCAGGAAGTAAGCAATGCTCTTGATAATATTATTTTTAAAGCAATAAGGGCCACTTTTCAAAAGGCAGTTGTATGTTCAGAAAACGAAGAAGTATCGAAAATTCCAAATATTTCTATCACAGAGAAAATCAGAGGCGATATCATGCTCAAGGTGTGGGAAACCAACATAGCAGAAAATAAGAAAATAGCCAAAGAAATCAAAGACGATTGTGAATAAATATTTGATTTGTTGGACAAGGAATCATTAGGTATTGGAAGAGACAATTGCATTGGGCAAATGGACAGATAAACATTGTAAGACACCAGTTGAATTTCAAAGAGGTTTTGAACGAAATTCAGATGGAAATTTCACAGTTAAAGGAAATGGATGTTACCTTGATAGACAGGTGGCTACTGAAGCCAAACTTAAAATTTCATTCGATTAAGTTTGATGGTAAGGGGATCAAAGACCGGATTCCAAAAATTCAAAGAAAAATTTATCTATTCGAAGCAAAGGATTTTCCAGAGCCTCCCAGAAATTTTGTACACTTTCTTGAAAAATGTATTGAATGTATTGGGTTGAAAGAAGGAGACACTTCATTAAAACAATGAAGTATCATTTTGAAAACTTATATTATCGAAACAATAGAAGAATAAAAGATAATCATGAAAACGGTTGAGGTTTGCATTTTTGTAACTGTTTGCCCCTAGGAGTTAGGAAATCACCAACCATCAATGTATGGGTGATCTAGTATAAGTATAATTTCAGGAGACTGAAAAAAGGCTTTTTTCTGGGCGCATTGTAATGAAGAATTTGAAGATATTTTTGAATTAATACAAATACAGATTGAAGATTCCAAACCTGGTCAAGTTTGAGTTATGTGTTTCTCTGTTGTTTCATATTTTTCGTATGTCTCTTTAATGAACGCTTAACTACAATTTAGTACAACCTCTACTATGGTGATTAATTATTCTTGCAATTTAATCATTTACAACTTTTCCTCTGTATCGGCTATCAACAGATACAATCCCTATAAATGTTTTAGATTTCAATATCATATGCTTCATTAAGAGTTTTTCCTAACTATTTTCTTCTACTGTCACATAGTGAGATTCCTCTTTAATCGATGCCTCACCTTGTTCGACAACTTTATGTTTTCTTTTCATTTCATGCATATTCCCTTTCCAAAATTTAGCTCAGATACCATAAACGACCTTTAGTTTCGTCGTACTATTAGTTTAAAGTTTTGGAGCTCTTCTTATATGTTTTGAAGCAGAAATAGCGAACCCTTAAAAGGAAACACAAGAATTTATCCTTTCAGTCTTTATCCCTCATGACTGTTCCAGTTACAAGATAGCCCGATATCGAGCCTGGACTATCAAATCAAACGAGCATTGCCTTAAATTTATTTAACAGTATCTTACAGAAAACAAATAACCTTGTTGAGTTAGAACGTTCATGGGCAGTAATTGAAAGAGATATTAGTATCCAGGAAACTGGGAAGCTAGACAGAGACAGTTAAGGAACCAACCATAGCCCTTTTCATATAACTGACTTTTCTATCCTTAGTTTTCTCTATCTTTTCGGATGCCTTGACGATATACTTTAGAGCCTTAAAGTATAAACTCAGGAACAACAGGGTCCATGGAGAGTAGCACAGTCAGAGCCTCTTAATTAAAATGACCTTAAAAGACTAGGAACAACCTAGACCATCCATTGGGATGAGGCCACGATGAGAGTTATTTTGTAGATCTTGGTGAATCTCGTTGGAAAGGGACCAAGGAAAAGGGGGGACGCCATCATGACACACCTTGCTAACTAATATCACCATTGTGTCCCAGAGGGCATGTGCTAATTGATGAAATAGGAAAGGGGGAGTCCTTGTAGGATCACCACATGAGTCAAGTGCCATTGAAATTGATCTGTCAAACCCATGAGATGGAGACTCTTTGTGAGTACTTAGTATCCTATCGGAATAAGGTCATGTGTCACCCTATGAAATGCCACGTATCAATAGATATGTGTACCCAGTGTCACCCTACGTGTCATGCCACACAATAGTAGAAGATGGAAAAATGGCTAAGTACCAAGATTCCACGTAGTCATAAAAGTGAAAGTCACATGACCTTACCTCCACGATTCTGAGAGTCTGAGAGTCTGTGAAGATGAGAAAAACAACTAAGTGAAGAGAACCTTTAGACTCATGAAAACCGTTATTATAGAACATTACCTCCACGAGTCTGTGAGTCCACAAGTTCATGAAGGGAAAAATGACTAAGTGTAGAGACCCTTCAAATTCATGAAAACTAGTATCATAGAAGATTACCTTTGTGATTCTGCGAGTCCACAAGTCCACAAAGGGAAAAGTGACTAAGTGTTGAGACTTCTCGGACTTATGAAAGTTAAGGTCATAGGATATTACCTCCACGAGTCTGCAAGTTCGCAAAGATGGATAAATGACTAAGTGTTGAGACTTTCAGACGAACTTATGAAGAAGAGGTAGAGATTTGTAAATCCGCAAGTCTGCGAAGATGGAGAAATAACTAAGTGTTGAGACTTTCAGACGAACTTATGAAGAATAGGTAAAGAGTTGTACGTCTGGAAGTCCGCGAAGAAGGAGAAATGACTAAGTGTCAATATTTTTCGGGCAGACTTGTGGAAGGATAATTGTAATGATATGTAGTTGTGAGTCCATGAATTAGTGAATAAGAAGGTGTTGTTATCAAAAATCCCATGAAGAAAGAACATTGAAGATGCATATGTAAGAAAGTAAGATAAGTTAAATAAACCGAGAAATAAAAGAAATTGGATACCCCCTCCCTTAGAACCTTTAAAGGGTCAGGTATGTTACCAAGTGGTATCAAAGCAAGCAACTACACTTCGCTTGCTTTGGCTCACGAAGGAGTTGAATAAGTTTTATTAGAAAAAAAATTATAAAGGGAAGGATATAATGTCTTACCCCATTTATAAGGACCTACTACTACCTATTCGGGTGACCAAGTACTTAGACCTTTGAGGATGTTGGCATTTTTTTGGCCATGAGGTAATTTTTTCACCCATAAGAATGCAACTATGGCCTTAATGGCCACCCACGTATTCCTTAATGGACGCCCGAAAAACACCAACACGAAGTAGCCTTAGTTGACTCATGAGTGGCTTAGGTGGGTGCTTATACTTGAAACCGTTGAACATTTAGCTTAAGGCATGGCCACTTTCGCGATGTATGATGACATGGACCATTGACCCAATTGTAATCAACAATCGTAATTTGAAAGGTTACCCACCTAGATTGTGACCACGGAAACCCTGACCAATGATGGATATCGACAGACCGCATGTTCCTACGGTCCTCGAGTCCCCATTTTACCCAGCGCGTGGAATCCCAACGTAATTCATTGTGCAATGATTAACCCCGGAATATCGAAAATAATAACTCGTCAAGTAATTAATCATGGGAATTTATCAAAAACCTTCATAATGGGGAGAGGAAGACGATTATACATTGTTTTTGCGCAACTAAATAGGGACTTTATACTATTGTAAAGCACTAGATTTATACAACATAATACCAGTTTACAAATGTACCATCTTGTTTCTTTAGATAATGGACAAGTCGACTAACAGAGAAATATTGATTCTCAGCACTTAACCAGTCCTAGATTTTCCAGACAAGCTCTAAGAACAATGATGGTGACCCACCGTGAATGGGGGGAGAGATCCTATAACAAAGAAGAAGAATCTGATGAAAGGAGGATGGTAGAAACCCATTCGAACTTATCAGAGACCGTGAGAAGTCTTAGGGCAGAGTTGTAAAGATTTAAGGCTAACAATGACCAACTAATGAAGGAACAAGAAAAATATATTGAGATAAATGTGGCCCTGCTTCAAAGTATGTTAGAACTACGACGACAATTGCAACATGGGCATGCCACCAACAACATGAGAAAGCACCAGCCTAAGAAAATCCAGAATTCACCTGAAATGCAGAAGCATGAACTTGAAAGCAACAATGCAAGAATAAACCCTCTTAAGAAGGCTCTTCATGGATCCAAGACGCATACCAAAACCAAAGATTCATCTGGGGATTTATCTAGTGAAGGAGTAGAAATATCCACAGAACTATCCAACAGTAAGACCAATTCCCATTCCCATAAGAAGGGGAAGAAAAGGAAGTACTCCAAAAGCAAGGACCCCGAGGAATTTAAGAAATCCAGTCCCCTTACTTTTGACGAGGAAATCAAAAAAGGGGAGGAGGAAGAAGCTTGGATACTAGGCCTAAAGAAGTATTTCAGAGTTCATAACTACTCTGAGAACTTGAAATCTTGAATAGCTATATTCAATTTGAATGTAAAGGCCTCTATCTGGTGGGAAGACCTTAGAAATGTAAAGGGAATCCAGGAAAAGGGGTTGTCCTAGAGTAAGTTTGAGAAATAATTCAAGAAGAAGTACCTTTCAGAGTAGTACTATGATGAAAATATGAAGGAATTCTATGAGCTCAAATTAGGACAACTCACTATAGATGAATATATCAACAAATTTATGGAACTGATGAGGTATGTACCCTACATAAAGGATGAAAAGGTAAAATTCAGTGATTTCTTAGTGGGTTGCCTGAATCCTTCTGGAACAGAATTGGCTTTGATGAACCTGAAACCTTGGAGGACACCATTAGAAAGGCTATATGTTGTTATGATCAACTCAACCACAAATTAGAACCCCCCAAGGAATGGAAAAATAAAATTAAGATAGGATTCAAGAATATGGGAGTTAAACCTTCAAGGTTCAAGAATTTTGGGAGGAATCCCAGGATGGGCTTCCCTACCAAAAATGTGAATCAGAAGAACTTCCCATCTCAAGGTGGATATAAGACTATTGGATCAACCCCAGGTAGGACTGAAAGCATAAAGAAGGAATTGTTGAAATGGTGGGGTTGTGGAGAAGAACACATGCTGAGAGACTGTCCTCATAGGCAACCAAACAACAAGGGAGTTTAGAACATCCAAGAGGCGATCACAATCAATGATGTGGCAGAAGCATACCAAAGATCCATGCAGCTTTAGACAATAAACAAACAGACCACCAAGCCTCAGTGGTGGAAATGGAAGGTATGGTCACCAACCATCTTATTTCTATTATGATTGAAGTTGGTTCTAATCTGAGTTATATTTCTCCTCAAACCATTGAGAAGTGTAAATTACAACAAAAAAAACACACCACGCCATCGCTGGTACAACTAACCATGGGAACAAAAAGAAGGGTAACAAGGATCGTAACAACATGCCCAATCATCGTGAACAAGTTGCCTACTCAATCCACCTTAAACATCCTTCCTCTAGGATCCGATGACACGTTGATCGACATGGATTGGTTGGATGCCCATAAAGCTAAACTGGACTGTTATAGCAAAACCTTAGAATGTGAAGATGACAAAGGGGAGAGAAGAACTTACAGGGAATTCAAGAACCTGTCTCAGTGAAAAAGATATCAACCCTCCAAATAAATAAATATTGTAGGAAGGGGTTCCCTTTGTATGCAATATAGGTATTATATCTTGTTAAAGATAAAAAAAAAAATGAGCTTAGAAGAGCACCCACCCTATACTGAAATATTTTAGAGATGTGCTTCTAGAGGGGGTACCAAGGTTACCCCCCAAAAGAGATATCAATTTCTCAATAGAGCTTGTACCTGAAGCAGTGCCAATGTCTAGAGCACCCTATAGGATGAGTACCCCTGAGTTAGTGGAGCTCAAATTACAACTGAAGAAAATGTTAGACAAGGGGTACATTCGTCCTATTGTGTCTCCCTGGGGAGCACCAGCCTTATTTGTAGAGAAGAAGGATGGCACACTCAGGTTGTGCATAGACTATAGGCAACTCAATAAAATGACAATTAAGAATAAGTACCCCCTACCCCGGATTGATGACTTATTTGACCAATTAAGAGGTGCTACCATATTTTTCAAGATTGATCTGAGATCCAAATATCATCAAGTTCGAATCAAATATGGGGACATATATAAACCGCCTTTAGGACAAGGTACAAAAACTATGAATTTGTGGTGGTGCCATTTTGTTTCACCAACGCACCAACCACTTTCACGTGTTCGCTGAATAGCCTACTCAACAAGTTACTGGATAGATTTGTATTAGCTTTTATTGATGACATCCTAGTCTACTCAAGGAGCAAGGAAGAGCATGAAGAACACCTAAAGTTGGTACTCCAAGTACCAAGAGAACACAAGCTCTATGCTAAGCTTAGAAAGTGTGACTTCTTCCAAAGGAAAGTCCATTATTTAGGCCATGTTATCTATGAGAAGGGAGTAGCAGTTGACCATGATAAGATCAAATCCATTATAAATTGTCCCACACCCAATGATGTCACTAACATTAGATCCTTCATGGGTTTAGCAAGATACTATAGGATATTTATAAAGGGATTTTCTAAGATTGGTCACTCAATCACTTCACTATAGAAAAAGGGGGTGAAATTTGTTTGGACATTAGAATGTGAGGGGAGTTTCCAGCAGTTGAAACACCTCTTAACACATGCCCCCTTACTAAAAATTGTGGACCCATACAAGGAATTCCTGGTGTGCACCGAATCTTGATGCCTGCAAAGAGGGACTCGGAGGAGACCACATGTAAGAGGGACACATAATATGTTATGAATCCAAAAAATTGAGTAAACATAAAATAAATTATGTGACCCGTGATCTAGAACTAGCTTCCATAGTGCACACATTGAAAATGTGGAGGCACTACCTCCTAGGCAGAAGGTTTTTCCTTATGACAGACCATAGTGGGCTGAGGTATTTATTTGACCATCCTAAGCTAAATGCTAAGAAAGATAGGTGGATGGCTCTTATCAATGAGTTTGAATTTGAAATCAAACACATCAAAGGAAAAGAAAACCAAGTGGTTTATTCCCTCAGTATAAGTATGCAAGTAATTCATTTAGTAGCCATGAGTACTTGTGAAATAGACCTCAAGGAAAGAATTAAAATAACACATGAGGTAGATGATTTCTTCAAAACCACGAAGATACACCTAGAGCAAGAAATTACCGGGCTGAAGTATGCAGGTTATCAATTGATAAGTGATGGCCTACTAACATACAAAGGGTGGTTGTACACCCCAACTTGTGACACCTTGAAAAAGTTCATATTGGATGAACTGCACAAAATACCATATGTTGGTCACCCTGGTTATCAGAAGATGACTATAGCCCTTGGGAAACTGTTTTATTGGCCAAGAATGAAAAAAGATACAACTGATTATTTGGATAAATGTTTAGAGTTCCAATAGGTTAAGGTAGAACACCAACACCCAACCGGGTTGTTGCAGCCCCTACCTATTCCAGAATGGAAATGGGAAACCATTTCCATGGACTTCATCACTGGATTACCCAAAATGACCAAACAAAATGATGCCATCATGGTAGTTGTGGATAAATTGAGCAAGGTTTCCCACTTCATTCCGGTAAAATCTACTTGCAAGGTGATAGACATTGCCATCATCTTCATGAAATAAATATTCAGACTGCATGGGATGGCCAATGAAATTATATCTGATAGTGATGCCAAATTCACCTCGAAATTTCAAAAGTCCTTATTCACTAGTTGTGGAACACAACTGCTAATTAGTACAACCTACCACCCTCAAACTGATGGAAAAATAGAGAGGGTGAACCGAATACTAGAAGACATGTTAAGGATGCAAGTAATGCATTAACCCAGGAAATGGAAAGAGTATCTACCCCTCATAGAATTTGCCTACAATAATGGATAC
>SNQJ01S0123174.1:12370-26776 GCA_010110895.2 Picea sitchensis | reverse complement strand
AAAGCCAACATGGTATCAGAGTAGGATTGGGCTTTATTGCCTCAGAGGAGAGCAGGAAGATGAGAGTTTAAAGTATCCTACTTGTGTTTACTAAGAAGAAGAGTTGTGCATAACCCTAACCAGTCACAACATGGAAAGCACATTGGCTATCAACATGTTTTTTTTCTGTGCCTCTCGGCCCTAGATCAATACAAATTGCATTACAAGCACATGCACAACAATATGTGGGGACTTCAATTCTTTTCTCAGAAGTGCCCCTGTAACATACCCACTACCTACAATCAAATTTTTCGTTGATTTCTCAACAATGAGAATCCCGAAACTCGCAGCAGCGAAAGGCCAATCCTGATCTACAGGCCTTTATTTCCCTATCATGGCCTCTTCTTCACACGCCTGTGACATTTCCTCGATGATAGCTTCAGGTTTCGAAGTTTCGTGATTCCTGACGACAAAAGTTCCTGTCCTCTCGAACTCCTGATCTCCGATGAGCAACTTTATCGATACACACCCTTTACACGTTATCCCTCCTGGCTATGCTCGTGGTCCACATGACCTTCCCCCTATATGACCGCATCCATGCCTCCTCATTAGATATTCAGACTTTTCAATGTTGAAAAACACTCGTCNTGACGTGCTCTTTATGCACTAGCTCTCCTGGCTAGGCTCCTGGCCCATACGACCGTTATCCTCGTGACCGCAGTCTCACTGCTCGTCGGGGTTTTGAGATTTTATGTGCCACAATACATTGGCCCATGGGATTCCCAATCCTTCAAATCCCGACACGCTCCAACTTCCGTTAGCTCTCCAGGCTAGACCTCTAGCCCACGTGACCACTATTCCACAAGACCGCAGTCTTGTCTCCTATCGAGGTTTTGAACATCGCAATGTCGAAAAGCATAAACATTTGGTCCTCAGAATCCCCGACATATCGATAGGACGTTAGTTTCTGCTAGTCCCTTGGGCCAGAACTTTTGGGTCCATACGACCTTCCTCTATATGACCGCAGCCATATACTTCTGTCAGGATTCCTCCTATCGGGGTTTTGACACTCGTGATGTCCCAACAACTTGGTTCACCGATCCCCGATTCCCGACATGCTCCTCTGCTACCTTAGCCTCCCGGGCTAAGTCTTTAGTCCATGTGACCAATGTCCCCGTGACCACAAACTTACCTCTCATCGGGGTTTCAGACTTCAGAGTTTCACAATGTATGGACTTCTTGTCCCCGTGATTCCTGATTCTCTGGATCCCGACTGGCTGACAGCTAGCTCCCACTTATCGGAGTTTCGCGGTTCGCGATTTCAAAATGCATAAACACTTTGTCACCAAGATCCTCGATATCTCGATGACCCAAACACCGATCATCAACTTCCTGTCGAGCCTTTCCCCGATGGCACCGATTGCTGCCACGCGTCCTCCTCAAGATGGACGGTTCTGATCTCTTCGAGATTTCGAGACTTGTGATGTCCCGATTCCTTCGACCTCAAGAACTCCGATTTCCTGAATGTTGATATCTCAATGAAGGTCGGGAAGTCTGCCTGGTGTGAGAAGGGTTAAACCCCGTGCACCTCCTATCTGATCTGGTGGCTGACGAGTAAATGGACCAAGATCTAACGGTCTAGATCCATTCTTCCTGTGCACACCCCAGAGACTAAACTCCGAGCATCTTAACCCGATTCAACGGTTGACAGGATCTTCTGGATGAGATCCAACGGCTCAGATTGTCCCACCTTGTGCATTCTTCCACTACTTCATGGATGCGAAAAGCTCAATGGTCCAAATGTTCTCCTGGGCCTTGGGATCTACGATCCCGATTTCCTCTCTATTCATGAAGATAGAGGGAAAAAGGGACAAGGTATGTAACGCCCTTGTTACTTTCGTCAGTCTAACAGCCGTGAATGGATATGGGTCATTCGACGAGATCTCATTCGTCGATTTGTTACTTATCCCTACGCTACTACCTCAGAACCTTAAGAGGGTCATTCCTCCTCATACAGGGTTATTAAGACTTGCCCATTCAAGTCCTTTTTCCAGGTTTTTGGAAAACCTCTCCAAGGAGGGAATCTCTGTGAGGAGATCTATACCGGGGCATTCCCGGAGACAGATAAGGGTCAAGCTCAGGGGGCATTCAGGAGAGCGGATAGATTCAATAGCTTCGGAAGAGCGGGATGGAAGCCTAACTTAGTTCAACTTAGGCATAAGTAGATTCATTTATCAGTGTAAGTCATGCATGGTTTCCTCTGCTATAATCATATATCTATTAATTCTTATCAAAATACTGCACAAACATAACTGCTGAAATCATTTACAATTTCGCAGTTCTATGAGCATATATGTCGGTATATGAATTTTCAAGAGATGCAATATGTAAAACACTTATCAAATACACGAAGTGGTGCAAGCTGGCGAGAGGGTGCTTCGTTTCCATAGCGTGGAAGCTGGGGTGACTCCCAGAAGGATTTACCACTAGCCGCAGAAGTGAGACCGCGATTATGCGAGACTATGTCTCTGCATGCACTAGTGACCCGAGGGTGAAAGTTCGTCCTTCCTCTGCTATCACTCACTTTCGTGAAAAAAAAAATGTGGAGTTCCCCTCGCATCTACCCCCTCGAGATGGCTTCTACCTCACGCCTTATCCTCTCATGAGGTTGCGTGTGGCACGATCCTCCTTGTGGTGGTCAGGTCTGAGGCCTCATTGGATGGGCGGTTCACCCCCCATTCCTCATTACTCATTAGGAGCCATTTACCTACCAATCATGGTGATTTATTTAATTCGGGGCCAGCGAGGCGTTTTTGGTTCTTTGGGCCAGTGGAGGCCAAATATGGTGTTAATTCTCGGTGGAAGTTAAGCGCCACCTTTCCAGATGCCTTCCACCACCATCGTGGTATATTTTCCGCACATCCCCTCTCGTGATCTGCAATAAATTCGAAATGTCATTCACATTCATTGACCTTTTCCTCAAGGTCCATTTACATCCACCTATTCATGTTTGTGAGTTCTTCATAGTTCTTGGCGGTCTAGTTGTATTTACAAGCTGGGGGAAGTAGGGTGTTACAATTCCCTCCTTAAAGGAACATCGTCCTCGTGTTCTTAGCTATGATATGAATTGCATGTACAGTAAACAAAATCAGATATGCGTCTCATTGTCATCCATTTCCCATGTAGCCTCATCGGGGCCAAAATGTTTCCACGCACCTTGACATGTGCAATGGTTCTATTCGGGCTTGAGGGTTTCCTTTACGTCAGAGTAGCTGCATTGCAGGGGTTTTGGTGAGAAATTCTCCCTCTAGGTTCCACACGGATCCTGACTAGTCAATTATATGATTAGCATCATGTACATATTTCTTCAATAATGAAGAGCATGGGAAACATTATGTGCTTTTATTGTGGGGAGAGGAGTGCTTGCCGATGGCTACCATTTCCCATATATATAGAAGAGACACCTCAAAGGGTCCACAATACTTAGGTGCCAACTTGGCACAATATCCCATATTCAGGGAACTCTTACGGGCTTAATTAAAGAGATATACATGATTTCTCGTTTTGAACTCTCTTGGAGTTCTCTTTTGATCAACATAACTTTACTGTCGGTTCTGAGCGACCTTCAAATTAAATTTATCACGGAGTCACTTCTTGTTCCATTTCCTTCAACATGCCAGGTCTAATAGAAAATCCTATTCTGAGGTTACTCCATTTGATTGGAGTATTAGATGGCCTACCATAGAGGACCTGAAGGGACTCATCTTTAAAGAATGCTTAGTGAAGATGCGTTGTTGTGGCGAATTCACCAATGGCCGGGGTAACCTTCCCATTTCACAGGTTGATGCATTACATGCATCGCCAACATCCTTCTAATATTTGTTGATTTACTCTTTACGTAAATGCGACCGGTTTGTGGGTGATAGGCGGTGATAAACAGTAATTTAGTCTCTAGACCGATCATCAAGGATTTCCAAAAATTGTAAGTAAACTTTGTGTCTCACATCAAAATATTATTTCCCTCGGTATCTGATGCGGTGAATACCTCTTTCCTTGAATAATAAGGCAATATCTATGCGCCTTGCGGGTTGATTTGGCGGGGATGAAATGAGCATACCCCTTTCCCATTTATCACCACTACCATAATAAGCGTCATTCTGTTTGGTTAAGGTTGGCAATCCAGTGATAAAATCCATGGAGATGGTTTCCCATTTCCATTATGGGATAGGTAGAGGTTGTAGTAGTCTTTCTTTGGGTGTCGATGTTCTTTAACTTGTTGGCATCTATGCATTGGGCCAAATGTTGGGCTATGTCCTTCTTCAATCGCGACCAATAAAATTGCTTTGGTGCCATTAATCATTTTGGTATCTACGGGTGACGATGTGGGGTCTTGTATAGTTCATCCATGATGAACCTCTTCAGAATCGTAACAATTGAGATGTACATTCCTATCTCGTAAGTGAGAGAAGGCCTCCTTAGGTCATCGATAGCAACCCTGTATTTGCTCAATGGGTTCTTGTTGTGGGTACAGGGTCACATTTCAGACAAAGGAATCTATTTCTTGTGCATCTTTGACTATGTTCTTGATGTCTGTCTCGCGGTACTCATCTGGGAATTGGTGTTCTCATGCTGCTAAGGGCATCGACCATCTATTCTCTTTTCCCTTTATGTGTTTGATTTCAAAAATCAAATTAAGCTAAGGAAGGCCATCCATCTAGATTGTCTAGCATTGAGCTTGGGTTGATCAAACAAATACCACAATCCACAATGATCCATCATAAGTACAAACTTCAACCCCATGGTAATGCCTCCACATTTTTTAAGTGCGCTATGGCCGGTTCTAGATCATGAGTCACATAGTGACCTCATGTTCATTCAATTTTGGGATTCATATGATCACCTTTCCTTCCTGCATAAGGACTCCACTCAGAACCCTTCCTTCTGGGCTTGCGTGCACCTGAGGAAGTCAGTTTTTGGGTCAGTGATTTTCAACACAAGTGCATGGGTTGGTAGATGTTTTAAGGTTTGAAATATTTCTTCTACATTGTTGTGTCACATAAATTTTGTCCCCTTCTTGCGGAGGCGGTGATTGGACAACCAATCTTGGGCTATTTTATAAATCTTCTATAGTATCCATCCAATCCCATAAAAAATCTAGATGTCGGGGGCATCCTTTGGTGTAGACCATTCCATGATAGACCGATCTTGTCAGGATCTACTACTACCTTCCTCGAGCGAGAACATGTCCCAAGTAATGTATTTGATTCTAAAGAAGTCACATTTGTTGAATTTAGCATAGAGTTGATGCTCTCTTAGCACTTGTAGCACAAGTCAGATGCTCTTCATGTTCCTCTCTATTCTTAGGTAGATTAATATGTCATCAATGAAAACTAGTACAAGTTTATCTAAAAATTTCTTGGTACATTGTTCATTAAGCACATGAAAGTGAGGGGCATTGGTTAGCCAAATGGCACTACCACAAACTCATAGTGACCATACCATGTCAGGAAGAGGTCTTATGGATGTCTTCACCCCTTGATTTGGACTTGATGGTATCCTAACCTCCAGTCAATCTTTGAGAAGATAATTAAGCTCCTCTAGCGATCAGACTTAGATCGATGATCTGGGCAAAGGGTACTTGTTCTTGATGGTTACTTTATTAGGTTGTCTATGTCGATACATAATCTAAGGGTACCATCCTTCTTTTCTAAGCGGTTGGATCTCCCCCCGCGAGGGGACCGCGAATCAGTCTCAACCATATCCATCATTTCTTTCAATTTACAATTGAGTTCAACTTCTTCGGTGTGCTCATCCGGGTGAAGAAAGTGTCCTGAACTTACCGGCAAGCTCTTGGTGTGGTGCTCAGTCAATGTCTCTTCGGAGGTAGACCGGTACCTCTTAGGAACACATCTTCGTATTCTCTCGGGATAGGGTGATCCTCAAGGCTTGATTTGTCACCTTGAGTTGTTTTCGATGCACAGTATTGCATATAGGGACACCTTTGACAATACTTTCTCATTCTTGAGGGCTGATTTGTCTCACTGATACCGGTTTTCAGATCCCTTGGATGGTTATACTTTGTCCTTCTTTGATCACACATTCTAAGGTTTTATGTTAACTTGATCCAAATTGGCTTTATGGTGGCCAGCCGGTCCATCTTGATCGACATATCGTGCGATCGGGGGTAATACATAAAGAGTTGCTTGGGTGGGGAATTCACCCGCTGATAAATTGATAAGGCTGGTATGACCTCTACTACCTTTCTTTTTGGTGCGATTATTTCTTTGGCCCTTAACCATGGTTTAGTTTTCTTTGTGGTACATGGTTTACATATCAACAATTCTAGGGGATATATAACTCAGAATTTGAACCGGGGGTCAATCAAGCCGGACACCGAGATGGTTGAAAATCATGCCTTCTATTTCCACCGGAAGCGGATTTGTGTCAAAGGCATAAATCACAGTAACACTCCTTTGCCATGTTGGTATGGTAAGATTCACGCATGTTATCGTTACTGACGTTACATTTGTTGAGTGTGTTGAATGATCTCTCAGGAGATGCTTTCTCCTCATAATCCCAACATTTGAGAGGTTCTTTCTTTGGGTTGTTAGTATTCATTTGGTATAGGTCTAGAAGTTTATTTCCGTCCCAGAGGAAAGGATTCTCTTAGATGCCTTTCCGGGTTGGGAAGTTCATTTTGGGGTTCTCTTTGTAGTTTTTAAATCCCGAGATTTGCTCCCTTTTCTGGAATCTCGAACCATTCTTATGTTTCCGGTCTCCTGAAGACTACGCTTTCGATGTCCATATTGTTCATGAAAATATGTTGCCTTTAAGTATAGTGTCTTCTAAGGTCTTTCAGTTTAGTCAAAATTCAATTAGGTTCGGTATAACCTTGGGTATTACTTGATGAAGTGTTGTGCCTTAGCCTTCTTTGCTTTGATGTAGGGGTACATATCTACGATGAAGTCGAGGAATTTGTTGACATACTCCTCATAGTAAGTTGTCCTAGTTTGAGTCATAAAACTCTTTAGCCTTCTCGTCGAAATAGCCTCCGACAAATACTTCTTCTAGAAGTACTTCTCAAACGCTTCAAGGCGGATCCTCCTCGCGGACCCCTTTCATATTCTTAAGGTCTTCCCACCCGGATGTAAGCCTTTTTCTATTGAGATTGAAAGTGGCCACTTTCGGACCTTCAAGTTCTCTGAAAAATCATGGACTCACAGAAATATTTTAAAACTCTTTAGCCTTCTCGTCGAAATACCTTTCCGACAAATACTTCTTCTAGAAGTACTTCTCAAACCGCTTCCAAGACAGGTCCTCCTCGCGGACCCCTTTCATATTCTTAAGGTCTTCCCACCAGATGTAAGCCTTTCTATTCAGATTGAAAGTGGCCACTCGGGCCTTCAAGTTCTCTGAAAAATCATGGACTCTGAAATATTTCTTCAGTCCAAGTAGCCAGGCCTCGACTTCCTCTCCCTTCTTGATCTCACCATCGAAGGAGGGAGGTTTGGCCTTCTAGAATTCCTCAAATTTATGACTCTTGGAAGTCTTTTGCTTCTTCCATTTTCTGCGAGAATAGGAACTGGTCCTACTGCTGGAAGAGCCTTCTGAATCATCAACTTCCTTCTCAGTGGAGTCGTCTGACACTGGTCCTTTACCTCTGGGGTGGACCTTTCTGGATGTGCTTCTCTCAGTATGGCCACTGACATGACCATGATTCTGCATCTCAGGTTCATGCTGCATTTGTCGTTGTAGGTCAGATAAGCTTTGTAGTAGAACTGCATTAATTTCGGTTTTCTTTTCTTTTTCTTTCATCATCCTTTCATTATTGGCCTTGAAGCTTTGCAATTCGACCATGAGACTCCTCACAGTCTCAGCTAGGTCTGGAGGGGTTCCTATTGATCTTCTTTCGTTAGACTCCTCGTCTTTGTTGTGGGAGCCTTCTCCCACCTCTTGGTGAGTCACCATACTCTGCGTCTATAGATTCCTGTGGTTGATTGTCCACTTGAGTGAAAAGACAAACGCTGGTTATTAGTCAGGAGTTAGATACATTTTCATAATTTGTGCATAAATTCATAACTCTTTCACATGCATACACAGTCGGGTTCTCATTTTCCAAGTTTTTAATCCTGGACAAGAGAGTTAAGTCAGGGGGGTTACTCCTCATAGGAGTGCTTCGAACGGAGGTTATGTGCGACCTGTGCATGAGCCCAATCAGGCTGAGTACTGTAACCATGCTCTGATACCACTTTGTAACATACCCACTACCTACAATCAAATTTTCTGTTGATTTCTCAACAATGAGAATCCCGAAGCTCGCAGCAGCGAAAGGCCAATCCCGATCTACAGGCCTTTATTTCCCTGTCACGGCCTCTTCTTCACACGCCTGTGACATTTCCTCGATGATAGCTTCGTGTTTCAGAGTTTCGTGATTCCTGACGACAAAAGTTCTTGTCCTCTCGAACTCCCGATCTCCGATGAGCAACTTTACCGATATGCGCCCTTTACGCGTTAGCCCTCCTGGCTATGCTCGTGGTCCACATGACCTTTCCCCTATATGACTGCAACCATGCCTCCTCATCAAATATTCAGAATTTTCAATGTTGAAACACACTCGTCCTCAGGATTCACGATCCCTCGAATCCCGACGTGCTCTTTATGCACTAGCTCTCCTGGCTAGGCTCCTGGCCCATACGACCGTNTCGATATTTTATGTGCTGCAATACATTGGCCCACGGGATTCCCGATCCTTCAAATCCTGACACGCTCCAACTTCTGTTATCTCTCCGGGCTAGACCTCTAGCCCATGTGACCACTATTCCACAAGACCACAGTCTTGTCTCCTATCGGGGTTTCAAACATCGCAATGTCGAAAAACATAAACATTTGGTCCTCGGAATCCCCGACATCCCGATAGGATGTTAGTTTCCGCTAGTCCCCTGGGCCTGACCTTTTGGGTCCATACGACCTTCCTCTATATGACCGCAGCCATATACTTCTGTCGGGATTCCTCCTATCAGGGTTTTGACACTCGTGATGTCCCAACAACTTGGTTCACTGATCCCCGATTCCCAACATGCTCCTATGCTGCCTTAGCCTCCCAGGCTAAGTCTTTAGTCCACGTGACCAATGTCCTTGTGACCACAACCTTACCTCTCGTCGGGGTTTCAGACTTCAGAGTTTCACAATGTATGGACTTCTCGTCCTCGTGATTCCTGATTCTCCGGATCCCAACTGGCTGACAAATGGCTCCCACTTATCGGAGTTTCGTGGTTCGCGATTCCAAAATGCATAAACACTTTGTCACCAAAATCCCCGATATCCCGATGACCCAAACACCGATCATCAACTTCCTGTCGGGCCTTTCCCCGATGGCATCGATTGCTACCATGCGTACTCCTCAAGATGGACGGTTCTGATCTCTCTGGGATTTCAAGACTTGTGATGTCCCGATTCCTTCGACCTTAGGAACTCCGATTTCCTGAATTCCGATATCCCGATGAAGGTCGGGAAGTCTGCCTGGTGTGAGAAGGGTTAAACCTCGTGCACCTCCTATCCGATCTGACGACTGACGGGTAAATGGACCAAGATCTAATGGTCTAGATCCATTCTTCCTGCGCACACCCCAGAGACTAAACTCCGAGCATCTTAACCCGATTCAACGGCTGATGGGATCATCTGGTTGAGAACCAATGGCTCAGATTGTCCCACCTTGTGCATTCTTCTACTACTTCGTGGATGCAAAAAGATCAACGGTCCAAATGTTCTCCTAGGCCTTGGGATCTATGATCCCAATTTCCTCTCTGTTCATGAAGATAGAGGGAAAAAGGGACAAGGTATGTAACGCCCTTGTTACTTTCGTCAGTCTAACGGTCATGAATGGCTATGGGTCATTCGACGAGATCTCATTCGTCGATTTGTTACTTATCCCTACGCTACTACATCAGAACCTTAAGAGGGTCATTCCTCCTCATACAGGGTTATTAAGACTTGCCCATTCAAGTCCCTTTTCCAGGTTCTTGGAAAACCTCTCCAAGGAGGGAATCTCTGTGAGGAGATCTATACCGGGGCATTCTTGGAGACAGATAAGGGTCAACAGCTTCTCGAGAATGGGATGGAAGCCTAACTTATTTCAACCTAGGCATAAGTAGATTCATCTATCAACGTAAGTCGTGCATGGTTTCCTCTGTTATAAGCATATATCTATTAATTCTTATCAAAACGCTGCACAAACATTCTTACACTGAAATCATTCACAATTTCACAGTTCTATGAGCATATATATCAGTATATGAATTTTCAAAATGCAATATGTAAAACACTTATCAGAAATGCACCAGAAGTGGGTACAACTATTGAGAGGGGTTCTCATTTCCACCCAATCGTAGGCTCAGTGACTCTCGACGGATTTACCACTAGCCACCCCCGAGCTGATACCACGGTGCTCTGAGACTGTGTCTCTTTGTCTGCCAGTGACCATGAGCGAAGGTTGCAATCCTTCCTCTCTGCTATCACTCACTCTGCGTAAAAAAAAAAATGCCAGAGTTCCCCTCGCGTCTGCCCCTTTCCAATCGCTTCTACCTCATGCCTTATCCTCTCGCAAGGTTGCGTGTGGCGCGATTCCCCTCGCGTTTGATCAGGCCTGACAGCTCTACGGATGGGCGGTTCACCATCCCATCCATCATTAAGCCATCCGCCCACCAACCTGCGAAGCATTAAATTTGGGGCAAGTGAGCCGCTTTTGGTTCTCCAGGCCAGTGGAGTCCAAATATGGTGTTAATTCTCAGTGGAAGTTAACGCCACCTTTCCAGGTGCCTTCCACCGCCATCATGGTCTCTTTTCTGCACATCCCCTCTCAACAGTCCTGCAATAATTCAAAATGTCATTCACATTCATTGACATTTTCCTCAAGGTCCATTTACATCACATATTCATGTTTGTGAGTTCGCCATAGTTCTTGGCCAGTCCAGTTATATTTACAAGCTGGGGGAAACAGGGTGTTACAGCCCCCGCACTCGCTTCTTACGAAAGGCCATGTGGATTATGATTCATCTCGTGAATTGCAGCTTGCTAACAGGTTTCAGCCACACACGAAGTGTTGACGCGACATCTCTAATAACTGGTAAAATTGGAATCGATTAGTTGTACGAATAAATCATCACTTTTAGCCTATCTAAATTCTTCAATAATCTAGATATTTTCTTCCTTAATTTGGATGTATTTTTTACAAAGAAAGAAAATTCAGAATTAACCGATCTGAATAGTGGACTAACAAATCCAAGATGAAGAGCTCTAGCATTCTCGTGCTCCTCGTGGCACTGTTGCAATGCACGTGAAACATTCACAGTGCGGGGCAATAGAGATTTATGACACAAATCGATCATGGGGCGAATCCCGTGTCCGACGTGGTGTATGGTGTGGTTTCTTGTTCTGGATTCATTGCGAAGGATAGTTCATAGAATTGGTTGTGGCGGCATGAACTTGAGATCAAGTAGCTCTTGTGAGGAGACTTATGGATTCATGCCCTACACTGCGACTGTGGTGAAGAATTTGTTCCTGATGGTGGTGTATGGATACCTGTTATTCGTTTCGACGTCTCTTCTATCCGATGGAAGTGAATTTATGTTGGGTGTCACGGTGTCTGGTATCATGGGAGGATAGTGTTGATTCTTCCTCTTTTCAATGAAATGTTTCCAAGGAAGACAGTAAGCAAAAAATTAATAGTGAAACAAAGGAGCCTCGTTTCACAAACTTCACCAAAAATTTTCAGGGAACGTTAGATTACATACTTCACACTGACACAAATTCGAAGGTAGTTTCACTGTTGGAGCTAATGGACGAGGAGGAGGTGAAGGACGTTGCACTTCCTTCACTTAATTGTTCTTCTGATCACATCCCAATTGCAACCAAGTTTATGCTTTTGTAAAATTTTAGCGGCTTGTACAAATTTTATTGTGTAAAACATTCTCGGCCTGTACAAAATTTCAGGTCGAGGGTCTAGTTAATAAAGACAAAGGTATTGCTTTCACTGTTCAGAGGCATTTTGATTACCTTGTCGGTGAGATGTGAATCATCATTTCAAAGAATGCATTTGAGCCACTCGAGTTTCGACATATAGTCCATTCAAGGGAATTCATTTGTAGGAAGGTCTAGGGCATATGCAGACGCACAACACATTCGAACGTATACAATGAAAATAATAAAGAAACTACGGCTTGGTTGTTGAAGCCTCGACGCTCTCAAAAAAATTATTTTGGAGATGCCAAGACATCATCAGTTTCGAGATGTGTTTACTTTCTACCGATCTATCGTTATTCCTCATTTTCTAGTCTTGTCGAGATAGAGAACTGATCATGGGCCCGCAATTTCTAAAAGATTCCCGCCCCATGGCCTTTGATTCAACTACCTACGAGTAGGCAAGGTTGAGCTAGTTCGTTCATGATGGCATTGATCCCTTGGAAACCTGAAACTTGCACAAATCTTAATATTCAATGGCATTCACAGAGAATGATGGATTTTCCAAAGAGACAGATGTCAAATCCATTGCAGAGATACTGGAAAATGAAGTTTTGCCTCTGGAAAGAAGGCATCAATATCAATGAAGGAAAAGCATGCATCTTCATAAATTTTCCTTGGGGATCTGTTGTCGTAATGAATCCATTGAATTTTGTCTGTTCAATGGTGTATGTTAGGTATAAATATGACCAACAAGGAGTCACAATGGACAACTTTGTTTTTTCCTTCAATGACACTAGAAAAGGGATGAAAGGGGTGCTCTACAAGGACCTGATTCTGGGAAAATTAATGACACACTACCTATTGCAGACTTTTCAGCCCATCTATTGTTGAGACATTCAAGGCGATGATTCATGATCAACATTTACTTATGTTTATGTGGGAAGAGGCATCCATGGGTTGGAAACTACATCAGATGGATGTGAAGACAACTTTTCTCAACGGAGAGATTGAGGAAGAAGTATACTTCGAGCAACCAGATGGTTTCATGATACATGAGAAGAAGTCTCATGTGTGTTGGTTGAAAATGGCCTTGTATGGAATCAAGAAACCACCTCAAGCTTGGAATACAAGGATTGATGGAAACCTGATGATTTTTGGGCTTCAACAAAAGTGTTGTTGATCCCAACTTGTACTACAAAACTCTTAATGGTGAGGCCTTGATTTTGGTCCTCTACATTGATGATTTATTCCTTATAGGTACATAGAGATTTATTATTGAAATGCAAGTATGCGTTGGCCTCTGAGTTCAAGATGAAGGACCTTGGTATGATTCACTACTACTTGGGACTAGCAATGTGGCAGATAACTGATGAGATCTTCCTGAGTCAGGGGAAGTACACAGTTGAGATATTGAAGAAATTTGAGATACTAAACTTTAAGCCCGTGGCTATACCAATGATGATGAATCTAAAGAAACTAACTGTGTCTTCTTTCAATTTTGACGAAATTCACCTGACTTTGTACATACAACTAATTGGATAATTGAAGTATCTGATTAACACCAACCCAAATATTTGCTATGCAGTGAGTGCACTTAGCCAGTTTATAAGTCAGCTGAGATAGACACACTAGATTGTTGTGAACCATGTGTTGAGATACTTGTGAGGCACAGTTCAACATGGTATGAGATCTACTTCCAGTATTGATATGATATGGCAAGAATATATTCACTCTGATTGGGCAGGGAGCGTGGTGGGCAGAAAGAACACCTTCAGGTGTTGCTTCACTTTCAGATCTTCCATGGTTTCCTGGTGTAGCAGGAAATGAACTTTTGTGGCTTTGAGAACAACAGAAGCAAAGTACATTGCATTAAGTATGACAGTCCATGAAGCAGTGTGGCTTCACGAGCTCTGTGCCAATTTATTTGAACATGTGCTAGATTCCACCATTATTCAATAGGGTAACTAAAGTTGTGTGAAAGTCTCTGATAATCTAGTGTTTCATGACAAATCGAACCACATTGATATCAAGTACCGTTACATATGAGACATGGTGCAGAGGAAGGAAGTATTTGTGCAGTACCTTCCTACAGATGAGTAGGTTGCTGATTTTCTTACCAAACCAAGATGAAGTTCAAGTACTTTCATGACAGACTTGGCATGGCAGAGAATGCATCCCTCGCTGAGAGGGAGTGTTGATGTTTGCAACTTCCTAAGACATTCTCTAGATCGTACACCTCTGTGACTGAGTTGATTTGATTTGTGATGACACTTATCCGAGAAGGGATAAGTGGGGCATTTATCTGAGAAGCGATAAGTGCGGCTGGCCTTATAACCCAATGTCCCATGTGGAGAGCACATAAGGACATGTCAAGGGAGTTGACCCTTGATGTCATACACTATGGGAGTTGACCCTAGTGTTTCTAGAAGGTGTAGCCTCTAGAAGTCCACATGGAGTGCCATGTGTGAC
>SNQJ01S0123173.1:0-26776 GCA_010110895.2 Picea sitchensis | reverse complement strand
GGGATGGGAAGCATGACCATTATAGAGTATGAAAATAATTTCTTGGGATTGTTAAAGTATGTGGAGTTTTTCAAGGATGAGAAGGTGAATATACAAAGCATTTTGAGTGGACTTCAATACTTCTATAAAGAGAAGATTCAATATGATGAACTTTGATAGAAACCATAAGGAAGGATAAGTACTTATATGAGCAAGGTAAAGGTATAAAATCAATGAATAAATCTTGGAAGGAAAAGAAGAAGGAGAAATATGATCAAAGGAGGAATGGATTCAAACCTTCATTCAACAAGAACAATTCAAATAAAAATCAGCAAGATCATCCTGTTAAGGATGATTCCAAGAAAGAGGACTCCTTGGGAAAAAGAGGAATACCACCAATCCAATGTTGGGGATGTAAAGAATATCACATGTAAAAGGATTGTCCTCACAGAAAAGAAAAAAAGGAATATCATGCACACCATCCAAGAGGCTACAATAGTAGAATAAATGGAAAAAATATATGTAGCCCTAGAAGATCGACAAGCAGAGTACCAATCAGATATGATCGAGGTGGAAGGTAAGATAATTAATCATCATGTTTCTATATTAATTGATTCAGGAGAAAGCCATTGTTACATTGATCCTAAAATAGTGGATAGATTACATTTGGAGAAAAGTAAGCTTGAAAAATCAAGTTGGGTGCAACTAGCCATTGGAAACAAAATAAGGATCAATGAGGCTATTAGAAGTTTCTCAATAAATATGAATGTAGTAATTACAATTTTTATAGAAATATCACCATGTTAATATCTTATGATATTACAATTAGAATGGATTGGATGGACAAGAATCATGCTATCCTAGATTGTGATAACAAGACATTGACATGTCTTGATGATGAAGGAAAAAAAATCACTATGAAAGGGATTCCAAGGCCTATTTCTATAAGGGTGATTTCAGCCTTACAGTCGAAGAGATGTTTTAGGAAAGGATAACAATTGTATGCATCCCATGTGGAGGATCCAAAAAAGACAAAAGGGCCAAGACTTGAAGGTTTTTTCAGTTTGCACAAGAGTTTGAAGTTGTATTCCAATAAATACCAAGGTTTCCACCAAAGAGGGATATATATATTTCTCTATTGATTTAGTACTCGGATATTCCCTAGTATCAAAAACACCTTACAGAATGAGTACATCGGAATCAAATGAATTACAAATGAAACTGGAAGAATTGTTGAATAAAGGGTACATACCTCCAATTGTCTCACCTTGGGGAGAACCAATATTCTTTGTCAAAAAGAGGGATGGAACATTGAGGCTATGTATTGAATTTAGACAACTGAATAAATCCACTGTGAAGAAAAAATAACCTATACCAAGAATTGATGACCTCTTTTATCAGCTAAGAGAGGCAAAGATATTTTCGAAAATAGACTTGATATCAGGATATCACCATGTAAGAATCAAGGAACAAGACATCGAGAATACAACCTTTAGAACTAGGTATGGGCATTATGAATTTGTAGTGGTGACATTTGGGCTGACCAACTATCTTTATGTGCTTAATGAATGGCATATTAAGAAATTATCTTAAAAAGTTTGTCATTGTATTCTTGGATGACATACTTATCTATTCTAAGTCAGAAGAAGACCAGGAACATCACTTGTGGTCAATGTTGCAAGTGTTGAGGGAACATCAATTGTATGCCAAGATTAGTAAGTATTCTTCTTACCAAGAACAGATCCATTACTTGGGACACATTATTTTAGAACAAGGTATAATAGTGGATCCAGAGAATCTTGAAGCCATTAGAGAATGGAAAACACCCAGGAATGTTTTATAAGTCATATGTTTTATGGGATTAGTTGGCTACTATAGAATATTTATAGCAGGGTTCTCTAAGATTGTTCATCCCATCACTTCTTTGAAAAAAAAGGGAATTAAATTTGAATGGACAGTTGCTTGTGAATATAACTTTAATTTATTCAAATGTAACACCCCAGGTTTTGAACCCCCATTTTAAAAAATGTATTTCTACGATGCTAAGAGGCCAGGGTACCCAAACAATTATTAAAAGGCTAGTGTGCCCAAGACATGTAATGTTTTCTATCATTATTAATAATAAATACATGGCTAGGTACTAGACGGACAAAGACTACAGTTATAGGGGGATATGATTCCATAAGAGAGGGGGATTGAGGGACTAAGTGTTTATTCCTATGTTAATTACCCTTTTTTCCTAAGGGAGGGGATCGGTCACGTGAGATTCATAGGGAAGGCTAGAAGGTTCTTTATTCCCCACGAAGTTACTTAAACCTGCCTCTGGTTTGATGGGGGGGTTTGAATGATGGCTTGTTTGTTGATTTTCTTGTACGTTCATTCATTTCCCTCACACACTTTCATGCACTCACTCACCCATTAATTGATCCATCCTCATTCTCATCTTGGCTTGGGAAAGGGAACCAAACTGTTGAATATTACCCATGACATAGTTGGTTGTTATGGTCGTTGGTGCAATCCAGCCATGACTTTGGGACTAGACGTCTGAGATGCGTTGGCCTGGGCCCTGGTTTGCTCACAAATGTGAGTCCTGAGAGTTCCAGCATTGATATTTTGGACTAGTTGTGCTAGACGCCCCGGATAAAGGAGAAGGACTTCCTGGGGGACTATGTGGCAAAGAAGGGTGGAGGTCCATTCTCTTGGGTGGTACAGGCTAGGTGGAAGAGAGTTGGGTACTTGGATTGTTGTGGGTGTTGGGAAACCTGTGAGAGCTTGAGAGTTGATTGGTTTGGGAACCCAAGTACACTCTGGAACCTGTTAGGATATTTAGACACTTATGAGTTAGTAAGATCTACTTGGTCTATTGTGTCATTAGGTAAAAGTGTGTTTTCTAGTGTGTTTCTTTAGTATGAATTAGTATCCATTTGTAGTTAGGAAATCTGACGGTCATGATATGTTCCCGACATAGAGTGATCTGACGGTTCATACTCTCCTTGATCTTAACGACCATTGATCCATGGCTTGACACCTGATTGGTCCATGATCTCTATTTAAAGAGCATTGAGGGTCATTTTCTGACGATCGATTGTGAGAGAATCTCTTGTAAAATCTCTCTGTAATCTTTTTCTTTGCATTAATAAACTACTCCAAGTGGTCGCGTTGGCTAGGGCCGGGGATGTTTCCCCGTAGGGGTTTTACCATGTGAAAACATCAGTGTGTTGATATTTGATCTAGTTATGTGACTGGTTACTGAAGTTGTTCGCCCTCTATTGGAGTACCTGTGTTTTCGAACATGGTATCAAAACCTGTTTGAAGACCCGCTCTTGTTGTAGATCGAGATCGTGAAGCCGAGTTGCCTCATATCCATTTTCTGGCTTTTCCATACATTTCTCATCTTATAGGACTATTCCATTGCATTTGGAGCACTTGTTCCATTTAGTAACACTTTTTGTTTCACTCAAAAAGGTTTTTGTTTGCCCAATATACGACTATTACAGTCAGATCCGGAGGTATAAACCTTGAATACACATTTTTTAAATTTTTGCAAAGTTTTATTTTGATTTTATTTCGGTTTGTATTTTTTATTTCTAGGTTTATACTCTTTTAGATATGCATATGATCTTTGCCCCATGCCCTGTGCGATCTTGGAAAATCAGAAATAGATAGGAAAAGGTGCATCTTCTGGGTAAGCTAACTGAGATCTAACCCTTGTTGTCATCGAGAAGCGAAATTGTTTTCTTATGTGAAAAGAGTTATTTTTTAGCATGCTCTCCTAAATTTTTTCTTGTATGAAAAGAGTTATTTTTTAGCATACACTGAGGTCATTTCAACAACAACAACAACAACTTAAAATCCCTCCTGTGGCGAACATTACAATATTTTTTGTTAGACCATTTGGTTAAAACCTTCCTTATTAAGTAAGAGAGGCCTTGAGGTCTTTGTTACTTTTTGAAAAGTTCATGCCAAAAATTATAAAGTGCATTTCACTTCAAGTATAAAAGTGAATCAATTATAAGTAGCTTTATATTTTATTTCCGAGTTATTTATTTTGTATGCAACTTTTCAAGAGTAAGGTAACTTCATTGTAAAGTGATTCCCACTTCTTTTTTATAAAAGTAGTTCACTTCATAAAGTAGTTACACTATCACGTGGTTATTTAGTTACCGCTTATGCCTTTTTTTTAAAAAGGCATAATTCTCACATCGAAAAAGTTCAAGGTTTTCAGTGCCATTTTTAAAACCGCATAACTTTTCTCGAGATATTTCCATCCGTATCATTAGTTTCCAGCTTAAATCCACTTTTGTATACATATTTATTACATAATTTCTAATAAGTAATGTCTCTTTCTTACCAAAGAACACCTACTTCCAATGGAAATCTTACATGGAAGATTTATTAAGAAGTAAAGGTCCTGCTCCAGACAATTTGGAAAGCAAACCACACCCAATTCTATGATGATAATAAATCCAAATGGGAGGCTAGGAATGACAAAGTCAGGGACTCAATCGTAAATGTCCATCTCTTGATTTATACCCACCTTCAAGAATTGATGACCCTCAAGAATCTTGAACGCGATTGAGATTGTTTGGTAAAATCAATATTATTTGAGCAAAACAATTAGAAAATCAAATACCAAATTTTGAGTCCAAGTGATTTTTCTCTTTGCCTTTGAGACTATATATCTAAGTTTAAACACCCAAAATTTTATGTGAATAATGTAATATAAAATGGAGGAAGAGCGTTGCATATATCTGCATTCTTTCAAGTTGTGGTAGTGCATATTTCGCGTTTGTATCTACCTTTTATGCCATGAGATGTGGGCTCTAGGAAAATTCATGAAACACTCCTGAGTCCTTTTGTTCTTCTTTGATTAGAGAGAAATATAATCTGTACAACTTGGAGTGATCAAGACTATAGGTACCTCCAACAAAGACTTAGGTGCCCACAGAAGATAAACCCAAGTATCCCAAGAAGCAACATCCCTCGCTACAACAACAAGAACATAAGGGTCCCAAACCCACACATACAACTTCGTGATCCCATGGTGACGAAGGAGAAAAATATTAAAGTAAGAATACTAATAGATGCATTGCAACTTTTGTGACATGGTCATGAAATAGCTAAGAAGATGGCAGCTTTAGAATCGGCGATGAAGAAGCACAACATGAATATTGATTCTATTCTTCTTCTTCTCATGGAGATGCACTTCGTTTCTCCTCTTCAATACACCTCTACTACTACTTTCTCTGATGAGTGGTTTATTGATTCGGGAGCATCTTATTATATGGCTAAGGATAAATTCATATCTTTTTCTTTGAATGAATGTAACACCAAGAAAATATTTGTTGGTGATGATAGACTCTTAGTGTTGTAGGTGATCTCGACCAATTTAGGTATATAATGGTCATTTGAATGATGTAATATGTGTTCCAAATCTTTCTTACAACCTTCTATCAAGTATATCATATCACTCATTTATGTGAAGGTAAACCATAGAGTTTTCACCTCACCAAAGTTGTAATCTAGGGATCTAAATGATCCTAAGCATGTTCTTGCAATCGGAATCACTAATGATACTGTTGTACAAATTTGACAACTTCGTGCCACCAAACCCTTTTCTAATGTAGCTTTGTTGCTCATGAAATGACTTGAGAAAACTTAATGAGATGTTTGGTCAACAAAACTATCTCTCATTGGTAACAACGCATAGTAATCACCGATGGTATCCGGTCTCTTGTTTACGCAGATGGTGTTTGTGCCGCATTCTCAACAAACACTCCAAATGAAAAATGTGCCTTTTGTCATGCCTCATGCCCTTTGTAGCTTGTTTATAGTGATTTGTGTTGTCCACTTTGTTCTCCTTCTTTATTTGGGTGCACGTACTTTTTAACTTTCATTGATGATTTTTCCATACATACTTTTGGGTTTTACTTCTTTAAACTTAAGAGCTTAAGTTTTGACAAGTTTTTGGCCTAAAAATCCCTTGCAGAAAAACAATATAGACATCAAATTCAAAAGCTAAGAACAGAGGTGAATATGTAAACGTAATAATTTTATGCTACACTATATAGGGTATCCAAATGCAACACATCGTTTCCATATACACCACAACAAAATGGTGCTGCCGAGAGAAAGAACCGCTAATACTAAAAGAAATGGCTAATTGTATGATCCAATCTTAATGAAATCAATCATGGAATTACATATCAATCGTACTCCCACAAGGGATTTTAAAAATATAACACCATAAGAATTTTGGACTAAAATTAAACAAAATGTTTACTCTGGCTGTATTTGGTTAGTATAGCATGGGCTCACATTCCCTATGAGAAAAGGAAAGCATTGCAACCTAAAAGTGAGAAGTGTATTTGTTGGTTATTCTTCAAGATGTCAAAGGTTATAGGACTTTCTTCAATCACATTGTAATGAAATTATTAGAAGAGATGTTAAAAATGATGAAAATCTCATCTCCGCAAGCCCTAATTCGACAATTGTGTCTTCTTTGGCCTATGCAGCCATCTTCACATTTGTTCCCTTCTTATGATCTCAAGTCCTTTCTTTAGATGATGACAAGAGGGATCAAAATCCACCTCCTTTCTGCTCAACACCCTCTTCCGTGATGAGTCCCTGAACCTGAACCAAGACTAGCTCCAACTCCACCGCTTCCTATATGGGTCTTCTCAACATGAGAAGAAGTTGGTGATCTTGTGGATGATCCTTCATACTCAGCTGCCGAATACACCATAGTTCCAAGTAACCTCTTTTGGCTCAAGTTTCCGTAAAACCTCGATCCATAGACATTTGTAGAAGCTTTAGGTCATCCGGATTGATACAATAATGAATTAAGAGTATCGTTTCTTAATGGAAAACGACACTTGGGATATTGTACCTCTTCCAAAAGGAAGAAAACTTGTTAGATGCAAATGGGTCTACAAAACCAAGTATGCATCGATGGAAGTGTTGAAAGACACAAGGCTCTATTGGTTTCCAAGTGATTTTCCCAAGTTGAAGGAATTTACTATAATGAAAGCCTCAGAGAAAAAAAAATGAATTCCATGTGCCTTGTTCTTACCAACATCTCACATAAATGGGAGGACCATTAGATGGATGTTAAATACACTTTCTTTTGCATGGAGATTTGTAAGAAGAAATATGCATGGAACAACCTCCTCGCTATGTCCGTAATGACTCTAGCCTTGTTTATAGCCTCAAGTCTCAGGATCTCAAGCAAGCTCCTCAAGTTTGGTATGCTAAAATGGATATCTTTCTTATTGAAACTGGATTATCTATATTCCATTCTAATCCCAATGTCTATACCAAGAAAGTAGAACTATCATAATCCTTGTCCTTATGTTTGATGACCTTATCCTTACTAGTAGTGACTCAAAACTTTTAAAAACATGTGAAAACCATCCCAGAAGAAATTTGAAATGATAGGATTAAGATTTTTGCACTATTTCCTTGGCCCTAAGTTTTGCGTGTGTAAACAATCAAGGAATTTTTCTTTCCTAGTCTAGGTATGTTTGTGACCTTCTTCGTTACTTTCACATTGAATATTTTAAACCAACTCCTTCTCCCTTCTGGTCTAGAGTCAAACTTGTTGTGACTTGTACTTATTTTGAAGTTGATGTCACCTTGTATCGTCAGTTAGTTTATAGCCTCTTATACTTGACTCATACACATCCCCGATCTTTTCCCTTGTTGTTGGTCTTGTTGTCCGGCATATGAAAACACCCCATGAAAGCTTTCATTTGAAATAACCTAAAAGGATACTTCTCTATGTTCGTGGTACGATTCAGTTCGGGATACATTACAGCCTGTTGGGGCTCCCTTTATTGGTTGGTTTCACTAATTCAGATTGGGCCGGAGACCGATGATTGGAAGTCTACTGTGTTATTTTTTCAGCCTTGGTTGAGGACCACTTGGGCCCGAAGAAACAACATGTTATTGCACTTTCTTCGCCAGGCAGAGTATCATCGAAGCAGTTGGTAAATGCAAAGTCGTGAACTCGTACTGGCTACAGATCCCTTTCGAAGAGTTTGGATTCCAACACCCACATCCAACCCTCACTTTGGCGTGACAGAGTGCCACTGCTTGCCACCAGCCTCAACATCAACTTAACAAACACATTGAGCTGCAAATTCACTTCAATGAAGTCATTCATGATCGCTATTGAAGTGCTCTTTTCCCACAAATGTAGATCAAGTTGCAAAACATTTTCACGTGTCTCTTACGTATGAAGTTTCTTCCAAACTGATTCATGTTAGAGCCCGTGAAGCTGTCATTATGATAGGCCTCCAATTCCTCCTCCTATTGTGTCTCTGGCTTTAAATCTTCCAATCCCATCCCAAGTTGTTCCTAAGGGGATGTGTTAGGATATTTTATACACTTAGGAGTTAGTAAGATCTTCTCATTCATTGTGCTAGTCATGTGTGTTTCTAGTGTGTTTTTTTATATGCATTAGTATGCATTTGTAGTTAGAACTACTTGTCATGATATCTACATAGATCCCATCTATCTATACTCTCCTCGATCTTTAATGGTCACCTGGACCGTCTTAACACCGGGATTAATCCATGATCTCATTTAAAGAGCATTGAGGGTCATTTGTCACCCATCGACAGAGAAACTCTCTTGTAAACCCTCTCAGAATCTTTGTTTGCATTAATAAACTCCTCCAAGTCGTCGCGATTGGCTAGGCTATGGATGTTTCCTGTAGGGTTTTACCACGTGAAAACATCGGTGTTGATCTTTGATCTGGTTACGTGGAGGTTACCCAAGGTGTTCTCCTCCTGGTTGGAATAGTTGTGGCTGTCTAACACAACCATCCCTTCCTCGATTCATAGCCCTCGGCTCAAAGTGGGCAAGTGACAATGTTGTTGAGATTTAGGAGTAGTAGGTCCGCTAGTGGAACATCCTATTCCAGTAAAACACCTCCTTGGTCTGCAGCCATTTGGTGTCACCTTTTTATAAAGATGAGATCTCTATGTTGTGATATTATTATCTATGTATGCATGTATTTTTCTATGTATTTTAATTATCGTTTAACTAAATCTTAGATGATGCATGCTTGCTGGATATTTCTATGCATGTCATTAAATATTTTATCTTATGCGTCATTATACAAGAAACAAGGTATCGGTAAGAGTACCAAGTCCAAGGGTGGGATTGAAGGTAGCATACCTCGGCCTGTGGGTGGTTGGGTATGTTACATGAAATAATTACTTACTAGTGCACCTATTTTAAAGATTGTTGACCCAAATGAAAATTTTGCGGCATGTATAGATGAATTCAAGGAAGGTCTTGGTAAAGTCATCACTCAAACTAGACATGTCCTTGGCTACGAGTCCATAAATATTAAAGAACATGAGAGGAACTATGTCACACATGACTTGGAACTTGCATCCATTGTTCATGCATTGAATATGTGGATGAAATATCTCATGGGAAAGAGATTTTAATTAAGAACAAACCATAGTGGTCTGAAATATCTTATTGAACAACCAACTTTGAATGCTAGGCAGACAAGATGGTTGTAATTTTTAGGTGAATACAATTTTGACATTAAGCATATCAAAGGAAAATAAAATAAAGTTGTTGATGCACTTAGTATAAGAATACATCCCATGCATTCTACAACCATTAGTATGCATCAGTCATATTTGAAGAGAAGAATTTCAAATTTTGTTGTTACAGATCAACATTACATACTAGTAAAAGAAAGATTACAGAAGGAAAACATACAACAAAAAATTAAAGAATATGAGATGAAGGAAGATGAATTACTTATGCATAAAAATAGAATTTATGTTCCTATTTATGGAGAACTTAGGAATTTTGCATTAAAGGAAATGCATAATGTTTTGTATGTCAGACATCCCAGTTACCAGAGAACATTTGCAACAGTAAAAAGCCAATTCTTTTAGCCATAAATGAAGAAAGATGTTTTTTATTACATTTCCAAATGTATGGAATGTCAAAAGGTGAAGGATTAGCATACAAACCCAACAAGTTTGTTACAGTCATTACCAATTCCAGAAAATAAATGGAAAGTGGTAACCATTGATTTTATAAATAAATTTCCCAAGAAAACAAGGAAACATGATTCAATAATGGTAGTGGTTGATAAATTGGCAAATGATGCTCATTTTTTCCCTATAAAATGACACATACAACAGTTAATATTTCATAAATTTACATGAGGGAGATCTCTATGTTGCATGGCATACCTAAGTAAATTATATCAAATAGAGATACAAAGTTTACTTCAAACTTTTGGAGGGGATTTTTCAAGGGATTTGGCACAAATCTAAACTTTAGCACCGCATACCATCCACAGTCAAATGGGAAGATAGAGAGAGTCAACCAAGTGATTGAGGACATGTTAAGAATGCATGTGATGGATAATTCATCTAAGTGGGAAGATTACTTTCATTTGGTTGAATTTTCCGATAATAATAGGTATCAATATTCATTGAAGATGATCCCATTTGAAGCTTTGTATTGTAGGAAATGAAATACTCCAGTGAGTTGGGATAACCCAGCTGATAGAGTGGTACTTAGTCCAGAATTGCTCAAGGATATGGAAGACCAAATGATTATAATTAAGCAAAATTTGATGGCAACACGAGATAGAAAGAAACCTTATGCAGATAAAAATAAGACAGCTAGAGATTTTAAAGTGGCATAGCATGTTCTTTTGAAAGTGAATCCGAAAAATATCTAATTAACATTGGGTAGTCATTCAAAGCTAGCAGCCAAATTTTGTGGTCCATTTGAGATATTGGAAAAAATAGGGCCACTTGCATACATTCCTGCATTGTCTGCTTCCATGAATGTGCATAATGTATTTCATGTATCTTTGTTGAAAACGTATGTACATGATCCTAACTTTTTTATTGATTAGTATTTTATTTAGGTAGAACCAGAGGGAGACTTTAAGGTCCATCTAGTGTGCATATTGGACAAAAAAGTAAAAGTGCTCCAGAATCAAGTTAAAGAACTGGTAAAATTTCATTGGACCTACTACCGTCCTGAAGATTCTACCTAGGAGCATGAAGATGTCGTGCGGGCAGTGTAGCTACAACTTTTTGAATAATTCTAAAATTTTGATTCTTTGTCTTGTATATGCACTCAAGACAATGCCAAAATAAGGGGGAGGGGAATTTAATACCCCAGTTTTGAGCCCCCATATTAAATAATGTATTTTTTTATTTGCTGAAAGGATAAGCTCCCAAACAATTACAATAAGTCAGAGTTCCTAGGAAATGCAATACTTTGATCATCATTAATAATAAATTACTTCATTGGATGCTAGACGAATAAGGAAAAGAGTTACAGGGGCATTAGATTCCATGAGAGAGGGAGATTAAGGGGCCAAGTATTCATTTAATATTTTATTTACCCGTTTTTGTTTTAATGGAGAATAGAAAGTACATGAGCTTCTTAGGGGAAGTCCATGTGGTTCTTCATATCATGTAAATATATAGACCCATTTTTGTTTTGTTTGGGATTTTTTTTCACTCATTTTTCATTGTATACACTCTTTAGTCTGTTCAATCTCTCCATTCACTCTTTCATTTTCATTCATTCTTGGTATTGGTTGGTAAAATGGGGCATACATTGTTGAGGAAGGAATCCAATGTTGTATGTTGTAGTGGTGACTGATGTATTCAAGCCATGAATTGATACATGTCTGCCCGAGATGCATTGGCATGTGCTAAGTTTTATTCACAGTTCTAAGTCCTAAGAGTCCCAACATGGATATTATTGACCAGATGCACTAGATCCCTAGAAGGAGGTGGAAATCTATAGGGAATGCATAGCATAGAAGGGTGTCCATTATATTGGGTTGTGCAGGATGGAGAGAAGAGAGTCGATGTACTTTGGATTTGTGTTTGTTGAGAAACCTATGACAACTTAAGTGTTGATTGGTTTCGGAAGTTGAGTGACACCTTGGAACTGTCCTTGTGGATTCATAGCCCTGGATTTAGGGTGACCTATTGTTGAGACTTGGAATAATAATGTTTATGGTTGGATGGAATATCCTTGGTTTGCAGCTAGTTGGTGATTGGTTTTATATATGTATCCTTGGTTTGAAGTTCTCTTTTTCATGTGTTTCTCCTACTTATATATTTATTTATGTTGTGCATTCATTATTATCTATGAGATTCATATTTTATAATAAGCATTATTGTTGGTTATTGTTGTTCCTGGAATTATATTCATTTATCTTATATTGTAGCATGGATATTGATTATTGCATGTGATGCTATCACATTTGTTTCATGATTGCATATAAATTAAATGGTATCATAATTTAAAAAACACTTTGAAGTATGTTTTGGACTAATGTGTCCCAACCTTGGTGGATGGGTATGTTACAACACTCATCACATATATGTCCAAGATAACTTCCGACCAATTAGACAACCTCAACGAAGGATGAATCATGCACTTCTAGAAATAGTCAAACTTATTTGCAGAAACTATTGGATGTAGATTTCATTTATCATATTTATGATTGTAAGTGGGTTTCACCATTGGTTATCATTCCAAAGAGAAATGGGAAATGGAGAGTCTGTGTGGATTATAGAGAATTGAGTAAGGATAATTCTAAGGACTAATTTCCTTTATCTTTTGTTGACCAAGTTATAGATACCCCTGCAGGAAAGAAATATTTTTCCTGCCTTGATGGTTTTAGTGGGTAAAACCAAATACAAGTTTCCCATGAAGATCAATAAACTACAACTTTCACTTTTCCATGGGGTACTTTTTCACACTAAGTGATACTTTTTGGACTATGTAATTTTCCTGCCACATTCAAAAGGGTTGTGCTCAAAATTTTCTCTTACTTGATCCATGACTATGTAGAATTGTACATGGATGATTTTATAGTCTATGGAAATACCTTAGACAAATAAATGAACAATAGAAGGAAAGTTGTTGAAACATGTAAAGAAACAAATTTATCGCTAAACCATGAAAAATGTCATATATTTCTTATAGAAGGTATAGTTTTAGGACATCATATATCTCCCAGTGGTATTCAGGTTGACCCTGAAAAAGTCAAAGTAATCACTAAAATTCCAATTCCAATAAATCAAAGAGATGTATGTATTTTATTTGGTCATGAAGGATATTATCATTTTTTTATATAAAATTTTACGAAGATAGCATCACCTTTATTCACATTACTTTAAAAAAATGTGGATTTTTGTTGGGCTAATTCTTGTCAAATTTCCTTCTAAACATTAAAATAAAAGTTATTTGTAGCACTCTTATTAAGGAGACCAAATTGGTATTTTCCAATTAATATGTCAACATATGTTTTATATATAAGAATTGGAGCTAATCTTGGACAACGAGAGGAGAATAAACCATATGTAATTTACCATACTAGTAAAATTCTTTCTCCTGCAGAACTAAATTACACCGTAATAGAGAAGGAGTTCCTTGTTGCTGTCCATGCAATCAACAATTTTTGACACTACATCACTGATTACTCAATATTTTTGCACAGTGACCATGATTCCATTAAATACCTTATGAATAAACCAATAAAAAATGGTAAGGTAACTCAATGGTTTCTTTTGCTACATGAATTTGACATCACCATTTGTGATAGATCCAAAAGAGAAAATGTTGTAGAAGACTTTATTTCTTGATTTAATATTAAAGGGAGTAATGATCATGTAGAATATGTTCTTCCCAATGAATTTTTTATTTCACTATCTATTCTCTCACCATGGTTTGTATATATTTCCAATTATTTATCTATAGGAAATATTCTACAACATTTCTCCACAAGGGAAAAACAAAGAGTTATCCAACAAAGTGTTATGTATTTTTGGGTCTAAGGAAACGTTTTTTGAATAAGACATGATTACATTATCCAATGTTGAGTTCAAGAGGCTGAAATCTTTGGTATTTTGAAATCCTGTCATGATGACCCATGTAGTGGAAACTTTTTGGATGGAAGGACTGCTTACAAAGTAATATTGTTAGGGTACTATTATCACAAGATTTGTACTTATGAAAATCACAACATAATAATCCCTGAGTATTTCATAACTATGGAAGAAAATACGGCTATCACCTTAGTATGATATTCACTCGTTTTAGTGATGGAGGAGATCCACCACAAGGGAGGCTTCCCAGGTGACCTCGAGGGATCAAATAGAAAATTTAGTTTCCAAGCCTACTGCCGCTTATGTTGATCACTGAATGGTTGGTCTAGGTCAAGGGATGGAAGAGGTTATGAATTAGTTTGTTGCACCTTTCTGGAACAAGAACACTTTGAAGAATATATATAACAACTTGCAAGTGAAATAATGCAACAATGACCTCTTAAAGGAACTATACATGTTAGTTTGCTATGAATGTTGCAAATTCAAGAAATAAACCATTATGATAAAAAAAAAAAGTATTTTGAAACAATATCAAGATAAAGTACTAAAAAATAACACAATTGACCATGTAAATTAAGCATACATCCAATAGAATATTATCCAATTCTTATAGGAAATTTATATGTGAGTTAATCCACCTTTAGATGAGTGTATTAAGAAAGTTAGTGAAGTTTCATATGGTTGTAGAAAACTTTTATAACATCCAATAATTTATTGAATTTTGTAAGGTTTGTGTTAGTACAATTAGAATAATTCTTGAGATTTTTGAGTGATAGAGTTTATCAATCAATTCAATAAGAGAGTTTCTTCAATATGAGTGCCTTTATAGGGTTATGGAGTCTTCAAATTCAACCAAGCTTGAAGTTTCATCTACTTGAAACAAGAGGTATTATATAAACTCTAGGGTGAAAGCACATTTGGGCCTTAGTATTATGATATTGAGGAGAAGCACATTGGTCCAGGATCTTTTCATCTATGTGACTTATAAAGAATTGTATTAAATGAGAATAAACTAAAGTGCACCATAAAGAAGGAAAATCTCGATAATGAAGAGACATAATCATCAAAATTGAACACAAAAACTTGATAACGGAGTTCATCCCTGGTGGACTAGGTCTCTGGGTCCTGCTCTCAAATAGGTAGGCCTTTTTATTAACTCAGCAAAAGAATTTAACAAAATACATGAGTATACCTCATTCTAGATTTAAGCTGTAGAAGATTTGCTTAGATCATAAAACAAATAGCACCACTGAATTCATGGCATCGAATTACCCAAAAACGAATGTCTCCACACCTCACTTTGATTCTGGCACTTCTAGGCCCTTGAGGAATTTCACCTCGGTTTTTGTCCCTACACTTGCAATTAATTCATGGGAAAATTTCTCAAAAATCGCTCCTTCTTCATATGGTTGCACCATGATCTGACCCCCGAAATTTGTAGTCTTGGCTTCTTAAGTAAAAATGGAGGGAGGATGTACCAACATAGTTGTTAGGCTAGTTGGTTGGTGGAGTTATATTAAAAGCATAGTAGTTGGGGGAGGTCCCAGGGTCAAGCCCACATGTCTCACCTTTTTTGTACTTTGTTACAACAATATATATATATATATATATATAGTGTTAATCGTTGCCGATTTTGGAGTCTCGTTTAGATTTTTTCAAGTTGGATTGTAATAGATGTCGACCACCATATTTGGAGGGACCTCCACTAGATTTGGTCGGCCACCTTTTTTTTATTTTTGAAATTTCGGTTACAGGACCTCACTGGGCATTTTCCCACTGCCACATGGCAGCCCATGACTGGTCCACATGGCAACCAAACATTGGCCCACGTCATTCACCTGTACACTCACCCTGCCATGTTGCCTACCTTCCATGTCAGCCTGCCACATATGGTACGGATTCCATGTGTCTTCCCTATCCCATACGAATTTCCATGTGGTTGTACGGACTACCACATGGCACTTCATTATTGGTCCACATGTTGACATAAAACTATTGAAAATGATTGACACGTGGTAGCCTTTGGTGCTTCCATGTCACCATGCTGACATCATGTTGACATCATCATGACACATGTCATCTTATGCATGTTCCATGTACACTGTATGGACACTAACATCATATGTATTGATGATGACATCAACAGTACAGATGTTGACTCATCCCTGCTGACTAGGTAAGTTTACCAAAACTTTGACCATGAATAGATTTTGATCCGTAACTATGTTTGATGATTCATTTATGCCACTTGAAATATTGTGATGCACTCTTTGTGATGATGCAAATTTCACTAAGTTTTGATGAATTTGAATTTTTTCCCTTTCTCTATCTGCTGAGGCCATTCTAAGCTTCCTGAGTTGCTTCTGTGAATTCTGATTTATCCTTAGTATTCTCTGGATTCTTTTTGGATCACATCTTCCAAATGATATATTTTTTGACCACCAAAATATTTCATCAATCAATAGATAAGTGAGGGAAGAGTTCCCTCACCTTGTCCTTTTCAATCCACTTTTCCTTTCTTGGATGTGTGCCCTTTAATTTCACTTGAATATAATCAACATCACCCCTGCATGAAGTCCTCATCCTTCTGTCCAAGATGATATCTTCCTTCAACTCATCCAAGTACTAAGGAGTAAACTCATCAACTGAAGGTATTTAAACTTCCTCACTCTGATCCATGATCATGGGAGGCTCAAGAAGTTTCAATTTTTTCACATTTACAATTGAGTAGATCTGCATATAAGGTGGAATATCTAGACGAAAAGAATTGGTACCACTTTTCTCCAAAATAGTGAAGGGTCCATAACAGATGGGCTTGAGTTTCTTTCTTTCACCCTTCAATATCTCCTTGTTGATGTGAATCCATACCTGGTATCCAACCTGGAACTGATGATCAACCTTATGTTTTTCATGTCGAGCTTTATACTATGCTTGAATTTTCTCCAACTATTCCCTTACTACTTGATGTACTTGTTGCATCCTATGAATGAACTTGTGGGATCTATCTTCATTTATTTATTCATTTGAATTGGATTCTCTCCCATACATCAAGTACAAAGTAACCTTAGGAAAGTACCCAAAACATGTCTCAAAAGGAGAACATTGAGTGGAGGAATGTAAGGCTCGATCATAAGCATGATGTACATAGGGTATCTATTTAGCCCATAACTTGGGATGCTTGCTACAGTAGCCTCGAAGAAAAAATAGCATTGTTCAATTAACAACCTTTGTCTGTCTGTTGGTCTGTGGATGTAAATCATTTCTCCTCTTCAACTTGGTGTCCATCATTATCCACAAGATTGTCCAAAAATCCCCAATGAATCGAGTATCTCGATCTGAGATATGGATGTCGGTAACCCCAAGTGAACCCAAACATATTGAAATAAGATATTAGCAATTTTCTCAGCATTGATCTCCTTTTTACATGGCATTAAGATAAACATCTTTCTAAACCTATCCACTACAACATACACATAGTCATGACCCCTGTTCAACATTGGTAAACCCCATACAAAATCCATTGAAATAATTTCCCATGGATGGGATGGAACAAGAAGTGGTGAGTATAGCCCCAATTTTCTATTAGTGGGCTTACAAGTAGAACAAATCATACACCCCTTTACATATTTAGTTACAATTGCTTTCATATGAGCCAAATAACAAAACCTCTGCAATTAATGCATGGTTTTTCCTACCCCAAAATGCCCAGACACAAGAGAAGTGTGATCTTATTGTATTACATGGACTCGTTCGCTTGTAGGAATACATAGCTTTCCAAGATGGTAGAGTAGTTTTCCCTGCAGACAATAGTTCTCTACCTTTGCACCATGAGTTAGCTTCTCAAATAATTCTTTAAAATCTTCATCAATGGCATATTGCTCCACATAGCTATCCTGAGATAAAGAAACTTTCTTCACAATAATAGAAGTAACAATAGGAGGTATAGAAATAATATCAACTACTTGTTACTTGTACCCTTTTTGTATTTGATTACCAAATGAAATTGTTGAAGAAAACCCATCCATATGTAATGTCGATATTGTTGCAGCTTGGTTTGTGCTTAGAGATACTGCAAGGGTTGATGATCTGTATGTATGATTGTTTCCTTCCCTAACAAGTATTGATTCCATTTCTTTACGCTTTGAAATAATGCATACAACTCTTTATCATACGTATGATAGTTAACAAATACTTGGTTAAAAGTTTCAGAGTGTTAACAAATAGGATTATGATATTGCATCAATACTGCAGCCATGGCGTACCCATTGACATTTGTCTCGATATCAAAAGGTTGTTGAATATTCGACTGTGCTAATACTGGTGCGATATTGATCTTTTCCTTAAAAGTGTCAAAATCTTTGTGTTGCTTTCCTCCCCATTGAAAAGTGTTCTTCACACTGGTTAATGCATGCAAAGGAGCTTCTATAAAGGAGAAGTCTGAAATGAATCTCCTCCAGTACTAGACTACACCTAAGAGGCTGTGTATTTCAGTTACACTTTTGGGGTCATGCCAATTTACAATTACATCAATCTTGGAAGGATCAATTTTCAATTGTCCTCCTCCTACAATATGACCTAAGTATACAAGTGCAGTCTTACCAAAATCACATTTGGACAATTTTACATACAATGTTTCACTTTGCAAATTATCCAATACTTGCTTTACATGCCTTACACGCTCATCCCAACTCCCACTAAATATAAGAATGTTGTCTAAATATGAAATCACAAAATCATCTAGAAATGGCCTGAATACATCATTCATCACACACATGAAGATTTCTGGAGCATTACAAATCCCAAACGGCATAACTAACCACTCAAACAATCCCTGTTTGATTTTAAAGGCAGTTTTCCATGCATATTGTTCTACAACACTGATATGATGGTATCCACTGTGTAAATCCAACTTAGTGAAATAAACAACATTCTTTAATTGATCAAGTAAATCATCTATACGAGGAAGAGGGTATCAATTTTTCACTGTAATTTTATTTAAGGCCCGATAATTGACACACATTCTCCATGTGACATCCTTCTTTGGTACCATCACGATCGAAGAACCACAAGGAGATGATTTGGGCCCGATGACCCCTTGATCAAATAAGACTTGTACCTGACTTTTTATCTTTGTCATCTCTACAAATGGCATCATGTACATGCCCACTTAGGAAGAGGAGAATCCTGCTGAAGATGTATTTCATGTTGGATTTCCCTCTTAGGAGTTAATCCATTCAGTTCCTGGAAAATATCATCATACTTAGAAACAATATCAATTAATTATTTCTTATGAGAAGGATCACATCCTCGAAAAGCATCGTATGTTTCAACATCTTTTTCCCTTACAACCATGAGTACATATTTATTATTAGGGTTTATGACTCTCTTTATTTGTCCTTCACTCCCCCTTTAGTGGGCTCTAACAATATATTTTTCTCCCCCTTTAGTAAGGTGATATTTGTTCTCATGACGAAAGAAGACTTATTTTATATCATAAAGATAAGGAATCCCCAACACTATTCCACATATATCAAGTGATACAACATCCAAATTCACTTCATCAATCAACTTTGAAGCAATAGAAAATCTGGCCCTACATTGCTTGGTGACATTAAGTTTTTCTTTATCACATACCCAACCGAGAGGATAAGGATTTGGATGTGGTTTAGTTTCAAGACCCAGCTTTTTGAAAAGTTCTTCAGATATCAAGTTTGCTTGGGAACCCATATCGAATAATGTATCTATCTTAGTGTGTTTAGATATAAATCTTATATGAAATAATTCATTCCTGTTTCTTTCATCATCATGAGATTCATTATTGGAATTTGAACTATCATGAAGGGAATATTTACCTTGTACTCCAATCGATGTGATCTTTCCTTCGTCTCTTGAATCAGAACCAAGATATCATTGCACTGTAGAAATGGTCTTTGTCTTCCCCTTTCCATCGAATTGTTTTGGTCTCTTCTCTGGATGTAGTTTCCAACAGTGTTCAACATTGTGACCATTCTTCTTGCAATGAGTGAAATATGGCTTTCCTTCTTCTCTCTTTATAGTTGCGGTATTTTTTTCCTTCCTTTTAAACTTCTTAAACTACTTATGTGGGAGATTGGAAGGTTTCTTTGTGGGATCATCTTGAACATGCTTTCCCATATTCTCAAGGTGAGTGGCTTGCACACAAACTTCATCAAGACTGGTGGGGTTAAACAATAGTAAAGCATGATGAATATAACTGTGAAGTGTGCCAATATACTTCATTAAAGTTTCATAAGATTCCAAAGGAATGTTTAATGCAAGATCTTTCTTCCTAAATTCTTGCATGAAACTTTGTCATTCCATCATTGATTTATGTAAATAACCCAATGGAGAAAATGCCTTCCTTATCACTGATTTAAATTCCTACCATTAGGAAAGAAGATTACCAAACTTACTTATGTCCTGAAGTTTTCTCTCCCACCATACGAGAGTGGTGCCTTCCAACTGAAGAAAGACCAATTTCACTTTAACTTCCTCTTCATCAATTTGTTGAACACTAAAATACACTTCAAACCGTCAAATCCAATTATCTAGCTTTTCAGGATTAGCATCTCCATTAAACATATGTAAAGCAAATTTTACATCAAGCTCTAATAATAGTTTCTTTAAAGAATTTTTATGGCTAGAATGATGAGAATAATGAGAATTCTCAGAGGAAGAAGAGTTATAACTTGATGGTGAATATGGAGGCTCTCCTCCAGCCCCTTGATTTACTGAAGCATTATCATATATGCGTTCTTCCTTTTACTTCCCTTTCTTCTTCATCCTCTTCTCGTATTCTCCATATATTCGCTCGACCATTTCTAGCATGCGATAAAATACCATATGGAATTATTTCTCTTGTTCATCACGTTTGTCCTCTTCGGCCATTTTCTTCCTTCGAGATGCATGAAAAACTTCGGGATTGAAAGTATTAAGAGTTCCTTCACCCTTCTTATGCTTGGCCCTAGTAATCATTCACACTCAACAATTCAAGTCAAAGATGACTACTCTGATACCAACATGATCCGGGATATTTTCATCGATGTGACTTATAAAGAATCGTATTAAATGAGCATCAATTAAAGTGTACGATAAATAAGGAAAATCTCAATAATGAAGATACATAAGCATCAAAATTGAACACAAAAAATTGATAATAGAGTTCGTCCCTGGTGGACTACGTCTTCGGGTCCTTCTCTCAAATGGGTAGGCCTTTTTATTAACTCAACAAAATAATTTGGAAAAATACATAAGTATACCTCATTCTAGAGTTAAGTTGCAAAACCTTTACTCAGATAAGAAAAAAAACAACACCATTGAATTCATGGCATCGAATTACCCAAAAAAATCTCTCTCCATGCCTTGATCTGAGTCTAGCACTTCCAGGCCCCTGAGGAATTTCACCTCGGTTTTCATGCCTGCAACTGCAATTAATTCATGGGAAAATTTCTCAAAAATCGTGCCTTTTCCATATCGTCGTGGCCTTGTCCAACCCCCGAACTCTATAGACTTGTATTCTTAAGTTAAAATTGAGGGAGGATGTACCAACATAGTTGTTAGGCTAGTTTTTTGGTGGAGATATATTAAAATAATAGTGGTTGGGGGGGGTCTCGGGGTCAAGCCCGTGGGCCTCCCCTTTTTGGAACTTTTTTACAACAACATTTATATATATGGTTTTGATCGTCTCCAATTTTGGAGTCTCATTTAGATTTGTCAGAGTTAGATTATAATGGAGGTCGACCACCAAATTTGGCGGGACCTCCGCCACATTTAGTGGCCACCTTTTTTTATTTTTGAAATTTTGGTTACGAGCCCTCACTCAACATTTTTCCATTGCCACGTGGCATCCCGTGACTAGGCCACTTGGCAACCAAACATTTTCCCACGCCATTCACCTATATAGTCACCTTTCCATGTCGCCTTCCTACGACGTATGACATAGATGCCACATGTATGACACGTCTTGTATGACCTGCCACATGGCTATATAGACTACCACGTGGTACTTCCTCATTGGTCGATATGTTGACCTAAAAATGTCGAAAATGAGTGACATGTGGCAGCCTCTAGTGCTTCCATGTCACCATGTTGATGTCATGCTGACATCAGCATGACATGTGTCATCCTCTACGCGTGCCATGTACACTATATGAACATTAACATCATATGTACTGATGATGACGTCAGCAGTATGGATGCTAACTCATCCCTGATGACTAGACTAGGTTGACCAAAACTTTGACCGTGAATATTTTTGATTCGTAACTCAGTTTGACAAGTTGTTTATGTTGTTGGAAACCTTGTGACATTCTCTTTGTGATGATGCCAATTTCACTGAGTTTTGAGGACTTTGAATTTTTTCCCTTTCTCTGTGTCCTGAGGCCATTATGGGCTTCCTGATTTACTTCTGTGAATTATGTGTTATCCTTAGTCTTCTCTGGATCCTCTTTTGATTATACGTCTAGGGTGAAAGCACATTTGGTTTCCTATAAATTGTTCCTTCCTTCTTCTAGCTTCAACTAGGTCAAAGATCAATTATCTAGGGATAAAATCTTAAAGTGTTATCACTTTAATGATTTAGGGTTCTAATCCTAGCAAGGAAAACCCACCAATTCTATACAAATATCACCTTGTGAGGGGAATAATCGCTTATGTTCCTCTCTTAGGATTTCAATAAACAAGCCTTCTTGCAACAAAATAACAATTTCACCATAAACATTAATTGAATAAACAATAATTGCACAAATTTACTTACTTCATCCAAGAAACCAAGAGAATTTCGTCCTAGTTGATAAAATATCCATACAAAATCAGAAAACCATCCATAAAAGATCCTTTCCAAGCCTAGCGCATGAGAGAGAAAGAGCTAGTAACCCTAAAATGGCGTAAATTTTAGTAGTCTCACAAATGGTGAGAGAATGATTATAAAAAATGAAATTGAGTGAGTTCCTTTTTGTATGAGGTATTAAACTTCACTTTTTTCACATAACATAAAAAAAAAATGTTTTAAGTGGTTCTGACCTATCATTTAACCTTTATAAAGTGAAAAATGCAAAATACAGTCAAAATAGTCCATAAATGTGAGACTTCAAGACTAATTAGGAAAGGAGGGAGCCTCCACAGGCCACATGGCATCAATCCAGAGTGGAGTGGGGAAAGTGATGTCTCTCCCCACTCAAAATCATTCCAATAATTTTCAATACCCCATGAATCCTCCAAACCCTGACTCCATCAAACCTTAAAATATGACATCATCATTAAACTAGGCCCAACGTGCAGGATTTGAGTGTTGCGTCCAGGATATCAAAAGATGAATCTCACCTCTACCATGTATCGGAATATATACTTCTATAACATTTTTTATCTGGGTGATGAATAAGCTCTGAGGTACTCTTCCCAACCTATGGGCTTCCACCCATATTTGTGCCATCATGACTGAATCTACTGAAAACAAGCCCTTTTGTCTATTTTTTAGGGTTTTGAGGATGTGAGAGCCAATGTATGAGGGTGGTGTGTCACTCGATGACCCACTTGTCTCCATCACATGTGACAAGGTCCTACAATAAAGGAACAAATTCCTTGGTACAATCCTAGGATGTACCTCAAAGAACTATGCCAAGGTTATCCAAAAACAAATCAAAGTATAAAACATTGTTAGCCAAAGTTTGTAAGAAACATTAGTCCTTAAAGAATGCAAAGTAAGTCATATCTTAATATATAATCCATGTAATATAATTTACCTTAGTATCCCCTTCAAGCATCACACCAACCTAGGACCCCATGAGAGTTTTGAATTTTAAGTATGGGAGGGCCTTCATCCAATCCTATTAGGTGTGCCACCTAGATAGGAAATAAAATAACCAAAGTAAGGGATAGGTCGTGACAGTGACAAGGAAATTAAAATACCTTCAAGATTAAGTGTGATAGTGATATGGTTTTAGGCCTTTACTGCATTGCTCATGGTGTCATTAAATCCATTTCTATGAGATCCTTTGTTGAGGGTGCACTTTCTCTTGAGATAACTTATATTTACGCACTATGTTTTCCAAACCCATTTATCAACCATCTTTCTAGTATTCGTTATCATATTTGAAAGTCCGATTTTATAACGTTTTTAGCTATAGAATTGTTATTTGGGATTAGGTCAAGCACTAAAAGACTAGAGCTCAAGTTTTAGATTTATTTTTTTAGTCCTTTTGTTATCCTTTATTTCTTTAGCGTCATTTTATTATTATTTTAATAGCAACTACAATGAACCTCAATGCCTTCATCCCCTATTCTCATGAGAGAATGGACCATGACTCATTGCCGAATTTTAGTACACTATGAGTCTCTCATCGATAGAAAGTGTTAAGGGTAATGGAACCTTACCCTCCTGAGGGTCCCCCAGTAGTACCCATTTTCCTTGGAAGGTGACAACATGGGACTAGGGCATAGACGTTTACCATGAAGATGAAATAAGGAAACTAACATAATTTCCCAAACCATTTATCCATTATCCAACTTCAACCAAAGATCCTCATCCACATGCCTGGCAAATGAATCACAACACTTTTCATGAAAGGATTAACATACCTCATGGTGGTGATGTCTTACCATTTTCGATACTCTAGGTTGATTGGACATGATGAGCCTTGGTTGACCTATAAATATAAAGGTGATTGAGGGGAGATGTTGGGATACAATCTTTGGACATACTAATCATCATCATTGTAAGGTCTCTGTTCCCACAGATCCTTATAAAACACAAGCTAAAATAATGAATAAAAACAAATTATATCCTGTACAATTTAATCATAACTTATAATCATTTATTATTCAGCATAAATTATATTTATTAACAGCATGAAAATAAGCTTACGTAACAGCCACATAACACCACATATTCATGAAAATGCATAAATAAACATACCTTCGTCTGATGCTAAATGCCTAATCTCTAGTTGTCCTCTCTGCTGCTCTGCCCAAATGTAACGACCCTTAATTATTAAGCATAATTAATTTAATAATAATCCTAAAAGATTAACTAAACTGTATTTATATTTTAAAGTAACATTTCTAATTGGATATTATTAAATAGTGTTCATGAGGATTAATGAATGATTTAATTATTAGTTAATTCATTAATTAATTAAGTATTAAATTAATAGTTAATAATAAAAATATAATACTAATTTAAGTTACGTTCTCGTAAAAGGGAAACATAATAATGAATTGGATAAGGCATTTAAATATGGGATAAGACATTTAAATAAGGGATAAGGCATTTAATAATAGGATAAGGTCTTTAAGAATGGGATAAGGTGTAATAAAGAGTTAGGTGGGAGTTAATGTAGGGGGGCGGTGAAGGAGGAATAAGGGGAAGTGGAGAAGGATTATGGGGGATTCATTCTACGAGGGGGGAAGTTTGGAGGATTGGAGAGTGAAATCTCTGATGGAATTCTGAGTGCTGTAGTGGGGGCTGCAGAGGAGTTTAGACTCTGGGAGGGATAGGACATCCATTGATGTCCTAGGGCTAAGCGTTACTAGTGTGAGGGAGGTTGGTTTTGGGGTGTCTTAAAGAGAGCAGCAGCAGATTCAAGCTAAGGAAGCAGCATCAGATTCAAGCTAAGGAAGCAACATTAGATTCAAGCTAAGGAAGCAAGCGGTAGCATCAGGTTGAGGTTAGAGTTATGAATCTTTTTAATTAAAATTGTAAGTAAATTTTATTTATTGAAATATTAGATTGAATGTGATAGATTAAGTGAATTTTGAGTGAATTTTAAATTTACTTTTCTGTTCTAAATCAATGGTAGTTTAAATGAAATAAGAGCATTACAATTGGTATGAGCTTTGGTTCAAATCCGGAACCGAGGGCCTAAATAAGGAATTTGTTTTATTCTTTGAAAACTCAGTACGTTAACCTGCACATAAAACATGGAAACATTAATAAAAATAATAATAATAATAATGCAAAACAAATTACCACTAGGTGTACCAAACACACTATTATTTGAGTATATAAGCAAATGTATATAAATATATAAAATGGATTATATAAACACACACACACACACACACACACACACACATATATATATATGTTCTGTTCTAAATCAATGGTAGTTTAAATTAAATAAGAGCATTACAATTGGTATCAGAGCCCTGGTTCAAATCTGGAACCGAGGGCCTAAATAAGGGGTTGTTTTTATTCTTTTGAAAAACTCCAGCCACGTTAACCTGCACATAAAACATGGAAACATTAATAAAAAATAATAATAATAATAATGCAAAACAAATTACCACTAGGTGTACCAAACACACTATTATTTGAGTATATAAACAAATGTAAATATATAAATGGATTATATAAACACACACACACACACACACACACACACACACACACACATATATATATATAAAGGTAATACTATTTTAAAAAAAAAGAGAGCATTGCTCCCTTTCTTTCACTGTCCTACATTACACAGTAAGTAGATAGATTAGTAATAGTGGCATATTTTAGTAATAGTGGCTTAGATAGTAAATGAAAGAAAATTCTTGCACAGTACTTGATGTTTTTATTTTGTAATTCTGTAATGTAAGACTTCACACTTTAGGCAAACATCAAAAAAAAAAGTATATTAATATCCACAGGACCAAAATGATCCATAAGACAAGTACGCATGACTCCAAATTGATCCTGTTTAGAAAGAAATATCAACATGAATGGTTTAAAATGGCCATTCTATGCCTATGATGAAACATTTAACAATACTAATAACAGAAAATCACGGAAGACAACTGTATGCGCACTACGCAGTGCACTATGGCACAACAACTTTGTACTGCAAATGGAATATCTAGATAGTCGTAGTCTCACCACATCA
>SNQJ01S0123172.1:0-26776 GCA_010110895.2 Picea sitchensis | reverse complement strand
AGGGTGGCCAACAGACGTGCGCTTAAGAACCACTTGTATTTCCTGCGTGTATGAATCCCTCAACCACGGGTTTATGCGTGTAACGACAGATCTCTGTGGCTTAAAGACGCCGGAATATGTCTCTACCCTGAAAAAAAAAAATACCCACAATTTCTGCCACGGAAAGTGCTCTGATACCACTTGCAAGATACCAGATATATTAAATATGCAGAACAAAAATAAAATGCTAGAAATGGCAGAATAACAGTAAAATATCCAGCATAATCTTCACAATACACAGAAATAATATGCGAAATAACAATAGAAAAGAACTTTGATGCAGAAAGAAATGTTCACAGGCCTCTTCGAGGGGGAAACCTCCAGTTGAGCAACGCTCTGTTACAATAATCTCCAAGCTAGGTTTTTTCATACCCTCGACCCTTATTTATACTAAATATGTCTATTAAGAGAAGCATCTAGAGGAAGATCCTTCTAGAAGCGGAAGCTTCTATTAGGTCTTCTTACATACGCCTTATTCTATTTTATTGAAAGGTTTTATTAATATTGACCTTTATTACATCCGAATACATTGATCTACCTATGTGCGGGTTAGGACCTTAACAAAAGGGTTCAAGTGTAATACCTCTTCTCTTACTATTTTTGGGGTTGGGTCTCTTCTCTTCTGCATGGATAGGTTCTTTAAGACTTCTTGCATTCTTTCAACTTCGACAACTAATTCTATAGCCCTCACTTTCTTTGACTTGTACTCTTTCTCTTCTATTAGTTCCTATATTTTTCTACCTATGAAGTCCCTTAATTCTCGCTTTTTCTGTTTTGTAGCTTCTTCCTCTTGTTTCCTTCGTATCTAATCTTTCTTAATCTAGGTCATTCCTAGCAAAAGTGAAAAAGGAGTGTTGTTCTCAACAAACTTAATGACCTCAAATTCTTCTTCAGTCGATGCTCCATGAGAAATCATAAGTACATGAGTAAGTCTTCCACATAGGGTTATCATCTTTCCTTTAAACAATCCTATCCCTCCTAATGAAGGAATCATAATAGGCTTCCTAAAAGTTTCCTAAGTGCTTTATGGCATGATATTCACCTGTGTTTCTTCATCCAAGACACAATCTATGTCGAAGTGTCTTCATCTTGTTTCTATGCAGTCCTTCTCTTTTAAGATCTCTGGTAAACTGATGTCTCTGTGATCATTCATTGTTTCTTTCATCTGTAATAATATGGTCTTGTTGGCCCTAGATTAATAAAGGAAGCGAAGAACGAGGAAGAAAAGGTAAAAAGTGAGCTTCGTGGGAGACATAGTGGTTGTCACTAGGTCAAAGTGAGCAAAAGAATAGAGAATATGGAGCGAAGTGTAGAAAATCAAGTTGATTGGATGAGGAGATCGAGGACAATAGATCAGTAAGGAAGATGGACCAAGGATGACTCAGGAAGTGCAAAAATCCAGCATTAGATACCATGGAGCACCGCGAGATGGAGAAGGAAAGACATGCTGGTGAAGCCCAGAAAGAATGGGTCAAGTTGACCTAGGGTTGTAGACACCTAGGGTTTCGGTAATTAGGGTTTTTGACACCTAGGGTTCGACCTAAGGCTGTCAGTGAGGGATTGTAATGTATAGATAGAGGTCGACATGACTTTGGTCACATCGATATGGTAGCTAAGTGTTGTTATTAATCATTGTTTGTTGGGAGAATATTGTATTATGGGTGAGAGAAGTGCTGATAGAGAGAGCCTTATGGTATTGTAAGATCTTCAGCTAGGTGTGAAGATCAATTCCTGTAGTTGGGTCCATACGAAGGGAGAAAGAAAGAGAGATGAAGAGAGAGTATCTTCTAGCTAAGAGCATAGATCATAACTGTAAGCTTTATCTTAAAATATCATAAGCATAGTTTTGTGGACATGGCCCTAGAGAGAGGGTGAACCACATACATTTGTTTTTGTGTGTGTGATTGATGCTTCGAGATATGATGTTGTTATATTGTTATCTGTATTATTGTATTAGATTAGATCTATAGATGTGAAGGATAGATCTAGCTAGTTGAATGATATATGCATGTTATGTTGTTGTTGTAATAAGAACCAGTTTTTATTCCCCTGGTTGTAGACATCTCTGTCCTGCAACCCCCTCATAGCTGCTTTGGGTGAGACTGCATCTTCTTCACAGGTGCTGCCGAAAAGGAAAATAGCTAGGGATTGTTGGTGTACTCTTGGATATGAACCCTAGGTCTTCCCTTGTGCCAACAAATGGTTCTGTTGCCAGGACAGGAATCTTTTTAAAGGAATGTCAAGGTGGTTCCCATCGAAGAAAAAGATTTAGAAGTGGATAGAAGATCAAGAAAAGGACTTCGTTGAAGCCCAGAATAAGAACTCTAAAATAAGAACTGAAGATTGGCTACAAAGATACATCTTCATTGACATTCATGAGATCTTTTTTGGAGGAATCCATCAGGAGCTACATGAGTAGTTGGCTAGGATAGCTGACACACAGTTTGAAATCAGATCTATACCCCCTGTGGTTTGGACACCAACATTGATCCATAAGGTCAAGAGAGTCGACAACATTGTATCTAGAGCATTAGATCACTGGTTTGATAGTAGCATTGGAGGATATATCATTGAGTTTGCTGTTGACATAACATAATCGTATAGTTAAGTGGAAAGATACTTTCTCAAGGGACCCAGAGGAAAATATTTGCACTTCTTGAAGCTAAGAATCAATATTCTCTTGCATGAAAACCACATCTTGAAGATATAGTAGATTGATTGGACCTAAATAGGCTAATGTTAAAGATCTCAGACAATGACAACGACACAGAAGAAGAAAGTATTCTGAGGAGTTTACCTTGAGAATTTGTTTAGGAAATACTATGAAGAAGAAGGTTTCTATAACGGAGAAGAGGTAGATCTAACTGATGAAGATCATCCAGAGCCTACCAGAATAGGAGAAGGGGAAGCTGAAGAATTGTGCCAAAGTGAGCCAACAACCTCAGGAACTGCGCGAACTACTGATGTAAGTAACATTAATCTTCTTGTTGTCTCAACAATACCTAACAGTCAGAATAGTCAGAACCACCAGAGTCTTCAGAGTACTGTTACTAGTAGCCTAACATATACTCAGACAAGAACCCTAGTTAGCATTATGGAAAATGAAATGAGACACCCTATCTTTAGAGGAGGTGGATCTGAAGATCCATATCAACATTGGTTTCTGTGTGAGGCTGTATGGAATATTAAAAGTATCACCGATGAAACCATGAACAGAACCTAGTTCAACACTACGCTAAGGGACCATGCAATGAGCTGGTACATGAAACTTATCTAAGGACTGGCACAGCCTAAGCCCCTGAATGAGATCAAGAATGCACCGATCAGAGTGTTTAAGAAACCTAATATGAAGTCACAATGTATTACGAAACTAAAAGAGATTAAACAAAAGGTAGTAGAACCTGTTTGGGAGTTCGACCAAAGATTCAAGACCCTGATAGGCCGATTAACTTTTCATATCCCCGACGAACAAAACAAAGAGTGGTTCATCGTTGCATTGTTACCACACATAAAAATCCCTTTGATTCAGCAAAAGATTGCATCTCAGGCGTAATCTTTGGAGATCTCCATGAAGCTTGAATCGACACTAATGGGAGAATCTAGCTCAAGCATTAGCCAGATCATGAGCTAGCTAACTAGTTTGTCTTTACAGGTTGAGGATATGAAGAAAGATAATGGAAACGACAAAAGGGAAGATATCTGGTGTGTAAGATGCAGATATGAAGGCCATGATAAGGAACATTGTCCCTTATTTCATGAGTACTTGGAATTAGGGGAACCGAGCCCCTTAAAGCAAGTTAACCTACCCTGGTGCGATGTATGCAGAAATAGGCATCACCGAGGTGAGTGCTACTACATGCAGAAGTATGTCCAGACACCCAAAAGCTTGTATTGTACATTTTGTAAATCAGTGGTGCATGATGATCGAGATTGTAGAGATTATGATCTCATGCATGAAAGTTTGAGAGACATATACAAGATTCAAGGTGAAGTACAACAAGAGGGAAACACTCCGTAATACAACTCTCTGTTGAGAGGAAATTTCACTCCTCGTGGTGGCTATAGAGGATGAGTATGAGGAGGAGGTATGGGCTGAGGCCGAGGACAAATAATTAGTTACAACTGTGCGCAACTAGGACATTTAGCAAGGCATTTTCAGAATCCCTGCACAACTTGTAGTTACTGTAATTCCTTCAAGCATGTCATAGAAGAATGCCCTGTGTTGTTGGCTAAACTTCAGGAAAGATGAGGACCCCAATAGAACCCACAAGTACAACTAATATATGTTAAACCTCATGGAGAAGAACCTAGAGTCGTTGTTATTACTCGAGGAGGCACTGCTACAGGGGAAGACAGACCAGCCCAAGGAAAGACTGAAAATGACCACGGAGTCAGAAAAGCTACAGAAAACACCCCAACATTCGATGCTAAGAAATAAAGACAGATATTCGAGGAGGAAAGAAAGGAGTTCAAAGGAAATCAAGGATATTCATCAAAAAGACAACCAAAAATCAAAGAATATGGCATGCCTCAGGCGTTTGATCCGTCTGCATCACCAAGAGAAGGGAAAGAGGTAAGAAAACTCATGGAATTATTGAACACTTGTGTTAAGTTGATTCAAGATAAAGAAGCTATCCAACAATTACTATATTTAATCAAGAAGTATGAACTAGGAAAAATATACCCCTTACTGAATAGAGAAATGCACCAAATTGGAAAAAGGAGAAGGAAAAATAAAGAACTACACTTGAATGCTCAGATAGGAGATTATGAGATAGACTATGTGGTCCTCGACTTAGGATCATAAGTCAATGTCATGAAGAAGCAGACTTGGACACTGATGGGAAAACCCAAGCTGATATATTCCCCTATCAAGCATTGCATGGATAATCAATAAGATGTCAGCCCATTTGGACAATTAGAGCATGTCCTAGTGGATATCGATGGATTAAGAACCTTTGCATATTTTGAGGTAATTGAAATTGTTGATGATAGATGTCCTTACCCTGCATTGTTAGGAATTGTTTGGGCCTTCGACAATTACATTGTTGTTGATATAAAGAAAAGACGCATGACATTTGAGAAAGTTGGCCTTAGGTTCGTTGCACCATTAGATCCATTTGAGTGTCCACGATACACATAACCCATCAGAGAAGAGGACCATGCATTTGACTAGAAAATTTCTACAAATTAACAACCAGACAAAAGGATTATATCAAACCTACAACTGACGGGAATCTGGGCTGGCGAAGTGCCAACACATGTTCATTCGACTCAAAATAAGCACTAGAGAATTGGCAGAACCAAATGTACGAATTATCTACAAGAAAATGTGCTAGGATAACCAGAGAAGTTCATTGGATTGGCACAATAGTGAGTAATCTACCCACATTTGATGGGATGAACCCCTTAGAAAACTTATTGTCATAATTTGAGACAAGTGTACCAACACAACAAAGGTTGTTGGCAATGGATGAGGCCATGAAATCCACACCAGCAAGATGGTGGGGGACACATAAATAAAATATTACAAATTGGACACAATGTCGAACTTTGATGAGAGCGCGGTTCTCAGCACAAGAAGGAAGCTGCAAAGCACGGTACACAGGTCGAAGCTTCCCAAAGGACCATGTATGAAGCCGCAAAGAGGCATGGAGCGAAATTCCTAGAGAACAATGGGTACACATATTTGTCAATATGCTGGATACCACCACTATTAACTGGTACCTTCAAGCAGAGATGCACCTTGTCACTTCAGAATGGGAAGGTATGACCTAGAATTTTATAACCACTTTTTTGTTTGACAGTGAATTTCCTTCTGTAGATCAAGCACTACAGATGGTGAGACATAAATTATTTGAAGAGGCATCTAGCCTCCCTCTGGATCAAGAAGAGGATGAATGGATTGCGCCCCTCCAGAAACTGCAAACCTTCTACAACATTAATGTTGACGAAGACAATGACCCAAGGAAGGTGAATATAATAGAAACAAAAGGTCAGAGAGATGTGGAAGGACTAGGATTTGAACTTCCATTCATTGGACAACCGATAAAAATAAATAAAGTCAATATCGGGACAGAAGAAACACCAAATCTTTCCAATGTCGGATATTACTGGGACACTTCTACCATTGACAAAATCACAGAATTATTGCATGAGTATCAGGAATTGTTCCTGACCAATTTCACTGATATGAAGGGAATCAAAGGACCTATGGGAGAAATGAGAATACCTTTTAAACCAGACGCGAAGCTAGTCAATCAAAGACCCTACATATTGAACCCAAAATATAAGTAAAAAGTGAAGATTGAGCTCGACAGAATGCTGGAAGTAGGGATTATTGAACCTGTCAAAGAGTTGGAATGGATTAGCCCCATGGTCATGCAATATAAGAAGACCAGTGAGATCATGATTTGTGTAGATGTCAAGAATTTGAATGATTCTTGTCTACATTATCCTTTCCCTACACCTTTCACGGATGAAGTACTGGATAATGTGGGAGGCCAAGAAGCATATTCTTTTACAGATGGGTTTTCAGGATACCATCAGATCTGCATCACCAAGGAGGACTGTCATAAGACCACGTTTTCCACAGAGTGGGGATTGTACAAATATACAGTAATGTCATTTGGACTGAATAATGCCCCAACCATCTTTTCCAGGGTGGTGGTTGAAGCATTCAAAGAATTTTTGCATAAGTTTTTAGAAGAACACATTGATGACTGGACTGTTTTTAGTTTGTTGAAAAATCATATTGAATGTCTAACGCTAATGCTGGATAAATGTAGGGAGTGTCAAATTGCTTTGAATTTGAAGAAGTGCATCTTCTTTTCACCTTTTGGAGTATTATTAGGTCATATTGTATGCAAGCAAGGATTTTTGGTGGATCCATTCAAAATTGAAATTATAGTTGATTTACCACCACTTACATCATTCGAACAATTGTGCACTATGCTAGAACATACTGGCTATTACAGAAAATTCATCAAAGGATATGCCCAGATTACTGCACCAATGGAGAAGCTATTAAAGAAAGACTGTCAGTTTGGTTGGACAGATGAATGCCAACAAAGATTCGACACACTGAAACAAAATATGGTCACTGCGCCTATTTTAGTCTTTCCCAACTGGAGCAAAAAATTTCATGTGCATATTGATGCATATTCTATTGCATTAGGAGTAGTACTGGCACAACCTTGAGAAGGGGACATTGATCATCCATTAGCATTTTCCAGTAGAAATCTCTCCATAGCTGAAATCAATTACACTACTACAGAGAGAGAGGAACTAGCCATGGTGTATGCATTGCAGAAATTCTGCCACTACTTGTTGGGAGGACACTTTAAAATGTTTACTGATCACTCCGTGCTAAAATACCTAGTCAAAAAACTAGTGTTGGGGGGGACAATATGCATATGGATTCTCCTATTTCAAGAATATGATTTTGAGATCATAGTTAAGCCAGGAAGAATGAATAAGGGCCCAGATCACCTGTCGAGGTTGGAGGATGGTGAAGAACCTACCAGTCTGGAGGACACACTATCGGATGCACAACTGCTCGCCATTAGAAATATTGATGACCACTTCACAGACATAGTCCAGTTCCTGTCAATTGGAATGGCTCCAACTGAGTACACAATTCCGCAGAAGAAACAACTAGTGGTGCATGTTGTAGATTTTTCACTGATAGCTGGTCAGTTATATAAAATGGGACCTGATGAGATCCTAAGAAGATGTGTGATGGAGGCATAATGCCCTATGATCCTTGAACAATCTCATGAAGGCATTGCAGGAGGACATTATGCAGGAAAATTTACTACACGGAAGGTTCTACGAACTGGCCTTTGGTGTCCTACATTACACATAGATGCTAAATAATATACCAGAGCATGAGATGTATGCCAGGGAGTTGGAAAACCATATCTAAGTGACAATATGCCATTAGCACCATAGATGCCATTACAAGCATTTGAAAAATGGGCCATTGAATTTGTGGGACCTACAAACCCACCAGAGAAGCGCACATGAGAAAGATATATTATCACTACAATAGAGTACCTAACTAGATGGGCCAAAGCAAGAGAAATTAAGGACTGTAGTGCAAATAAAGATGCACATTTTATATTTGTTGACGTAATAACCAGGTTTGGATGCCCTAAGGTCCTTATGAGTGATCAAGCTACACACTTCATCAATAAGACAGTTGAAGCCATGACTGAAGAATATGTAGTCCACCATCAGAAGAGTACACCTTATCATCCACAAGAAAATGGAATGGTTGAAGCATTCAAAAACATCTTGGAGACAACATTGACAAAGATTTGCAGTGTGAAGAGGGATGAATGGGATTTAAGAGTGCCAACATTACTCTGGGCTTGTAGAACCACTTGCAAGAAATTAACAATGCAATCCCCTTTCAAGTTGGTTTATGGTATTGAAGGTATTGTCCCAATGGATTACTTGGTACCAAGATTAAGAATTGCTGCATTTACATACATGGATGATATTGGCGCTATTCATGAGAGGCTATCACAGTTGGTCGAACTAGAAGAAGACCGATTCATTGCAGGAGTCCATCAACAAATTCAGAAGGAATGAGAAAAGGCCTATCATGACAGACACATCAAGAAGAAGATATTCAGGAAAGGTGATTTAGTCCTGCTATATGACAATAGGTTTATCAAACACCCCGGGAAGTTCATAACGCATTGGCTTGGACCATACGAGATTGGATATGTTACAGAAGGAGGAGTTGCGCAACTGAAGACATTGAAATGAGATTGGAAGGAAGGCTTCGTGTATGGGAGTTAGCTAAAGTTGTACTATGATAACCAACTACCTCATAGCTCTCAGTAGAATCAAGAAGACAAGGGTCCAGGTACCAAGTGCAGTTGAAACCGGGTACCAGACACAGAAAATATAGTCTACACAAGGATGGAAAGGAGGCATAAAGCAGAAAGCAAGGGCTACACTGCATAGTCGAAATTCAAAGAAAACAAGAGGATCAGATCTCAAGTGCCTCAGGATGAGTCATAGGTGAGTGTTGGGGGCTTGTTGGCCCTGTATTATGAAAGGAAGTGAGGAACAAGGAAGAAAAGGTAAAAAGAGAGGTTCGTAGGAAACACAGTGGTTGTTACTAGGTCGAAGTGAGAAAAAGAACATAGAAGATGGAGCAAAGTGTGGAACAATAAGATGATAGGATGAGGAGATCAAGGATGACAGATCAACAAAGAAGATGGACCGAGGATGACTCAGGAATTGGAAATATCCAACATTAGATGTCGTGGAGCACCGCGATATGGAGAAGGAAAGACAGGTTGGAAAATCCTGGAAAGAATGGGTCAAGTTGACCTAGGGTTGTAGACACCTAGGGTTTTGGTAATTAGGGTTTTTGACACCTAGGTTTCGACCTAAGGCTGTCGGTGAGAGATTGTAATGTATAAATAGAGGTCGAGAGGACCTAGGTTGGGTCGGTATGATAACTGAGTCTTGTTATTGATCATTTTTAATTGGGAGAATATTGTATTATGGTTGAGAGAAGTGCTGAGAGACAGAGCCTTATGGTATTGTAAGATCTTCAACTGGGTGAGAAGATCAAGTCCTGCAGCTGGGTGCGTAATAAGGGAGAGAGAAAGAGAGACAAAGAGAGAGGATCTGCTAGCCAAGAGCGCAGATCAGAACTGTAATCTTTATCTTAAAATATCATAAGCACAGTTCTGTGGATGTAGCCCTAGAGAGAGGGTGAACCACGTACATCTGCTGTTGTGTGTGTGATTGATGCTTCAAGCTCTGATGTTGTTATATTTTTATATGCATTATTGTATTAGATTAGATCTATAGATGTGAAGGATAGATCTAGCCAATTGAATGATAGATGCATGTTATGTTGTTGTTGTAATAAGAACCACTTGATATTCCCCTGGTTGTAGACATCTCTGTCCTGCAACCCCCTCATAGCTGCTTTGGGTGAGACTACATCTACTTCGCAGGTGCTACCGAAAGGGCCAGTAGCTAGGGCTTGGCTGTCTGCTCTTGGAGCTGAACCATGGGTATATTCCTGTGCCAACAGGTCTCTGATTCTCTCCAGTGTTCTAGTATATCCTGAGTCTCTTGACCTTATTCATAGTTTTCTTGTCTTATGTCCATTTTTTCAACTTTAGCAATCATTCTAGGGTAATCCAAAACCTCATGAGAAAAAAATTTACAAAAAAGACAAGTAGGACCTATACCAGTGAATTACTTAGCAAGATGTCCCAGTATTCTACAGCTATAACAAAGTGTCAATCCTTTCTTTCTATTGAACGATATCCAACCTTTCCTGTACTGCGCACTGGGATCGCATTGTTTGACGTACAATCTACAAAAAATCTTTCTAGGTTACTGCATCCACTTATTAGTCCAAAAATTCTTTTTATGCATAGTAATAATATATCATTCACTAAATCTATTAGATTTATTCAAATCAAATCTTCTTTCTTCTAGCCATGCCCTAGTTTTCAGACTAGGACAAAATCTATCAAACATACCCAGATTCATACTTTTGAAACAAAAAATTCCACTTATATTATCTTTTCCAGAGCACAAAGATTTAAGATCTTACCTCTTTTCTTCAGATTAGACTTTTCATTTAGCATAGAGCTTCACAATTCAAGTAGAATATTGTGCACTACATCAATGGATCTACACACATAGATTTCTCTTTTCTTTAGTTCCCAACAATCACAGTATAAGGTCCCGACAACATAACCATTTGTTGGCACAAGGGCAGACCTAGGGTTCAACGCTTCAACAACGCACCAAAAAAACCCTAACTACCAGCCCTTTCGGAAACACCTGCGAAGTAGATGAAGTCTCACCTGAGGTAGAGGCAGAGGGGGTTGTAGGACTCAAGTGTCTACAACCTGGCTAGGACAAAAATCTGTGATCACAATACTTAGCAGAGAAGTTAGAAATTAACATTCATTAGTATTTAACCCTTATTCACATCTCAGGTCAAACCCTTACTACAGGACAACATAGTATTAACCAAGATCTAAAAACATCTAATCATTCAACACATAGCATCAGAGAATATCTAACATTCATTCATATACTAAGCACTAAGCATCAATGGATCTACCTATCATGCATCAAGATCATTACACTAAGCAAGTAAATTCACAGACAACATGAAAAACATAGCACAAAGCACGACGACACATGATATACATGGTTCACCTCAGTGTGGGGTTACGCCCACCAATATTCTTCTCTTCTTATTAGTCTCTTCCAAACTTCTTACATGCACCAAGCCACAAAGCCAACTCTACATAGGACAACAGATCTACGTGAACCTTGCCAGATCCTCCTTCCCTGCGTTAGGTCAAAGAACAAAGCCTCTTCATAGTCTGTGCACAAAGCACTTACAAAACACTTGCACTTAGCTCTACAAGCCTTAATACATCTTCTTTCACATCACTATCATTAGCACTAAGCCATCGACCTATTAGGTCTACTTCTTACATCGCCTAACTACTTGTTTATACATTACAAAAAGGGCCTAAACATGGGTAAGACCCATGGGCCGACATCCCATACCCATTACATAAACCCTAAAACCCAAAAATCCCACAAAAAGGGTGATATCCCACAATCTTTGCTTCGCCTGGGCGCTTCGTCTTTGATCAGCCTGTCGAAGTCCCAAAAATGGTTAAACATGACCAAGGTTCTCCCAAAACTTGGTCAAGGGCCATCAAGGCCCTTGCCTCTCCTTTATATTTCCTTCTCAACTTGTCCCTCCAAAGTGACTTTTACTTTATTAATTATTAATTAATTAATTAAATCACTTTAATTAATTAATTAACCTTTTTACCTATGAAAAACACCTTATCTCTCCCTCTATCTTCCTTGGCCACTGAAAATAACTTTTCATCACCCTATCCTATAATGTTGTTCCTTACGATTCTAATGAGCTATTACATTGAGAGGTTCCTCCAAGTATTGTGCCCAAAATGACCTCTTTAGTGAATTTAATTAACCTATAGCTCAAAATACTCAAAATCATGGAAATTGTCGGAATGCAATGGAACCAAATCCAATCTATGAGGAATGGATCATAATGATGAAATAGGATGAACGATGCAAGCAACTATCCAAAAATATCCCTTGATAGATCCTGTACTCACTATAATCTCCATCTGGCTACTCTGGTCATCATAACACCCTGTAATACCTTGATGTCCTGAAGTGGGGACATTACAGTTTCTTGGGACTTACTTGCTACTACATAATTTTTTTGAAAATTTAAAGGGGAACTACAACCCCTTTAATAACCTTTCTCAAGAATATCACCTTTGTGTGGAATGATTCCATAAATTAGGCCTTTCATGCATTAAAGAAAGCCATATGTACTACTCCAATATTATCAATGCCCAATTTCACTCAGACATTCATCGTGGAATGTAATACCTATAAGAATGGCCTTGGGGTAGTGTTGATGCAAAGGGGCTGCATAATGGCATTCACTAGTAAAAAATTGTGTGATCGATAATTCCACTTGTTAGAAAGAAATGATTGTCATCAATATATGCAATATGTACCTCATTAGGAGGTGTTTCTAGATCAAGACAAACAATCATATTTTAAAGTACGTTTTAGAAAAAAAAATTGTCATCACCAAAGAAAAAAAAATGGGTCACTAAGACATTAGGTTATGATTATGAAATCATATACAATAAGGGAAAGGAGAATGTGTTGGTTGATTACTATTACAGGAAATATGACGAGGAAGAACCCCTCTTTTCCTTATCCTTACTAGTACCAGATTGGATTGTAGAGGTAAGACATGAATGATTGGATAAGGCTAAAATCATGAAGATGGGTAACACTTTCATGGCAATCGGGTCTCCAAAATTCCTAGCAGAAATTTTTCGGCCGAAAAAATTTTGCTAGGAAGTTTTTCGGTCGAAACCTTTTTCGGCCGAAAATTTGCACGTCAAATTTAACGACGCCCTCGAAATTTGTGTACAATGTTTTTCGGATGAATTATTTTGCCGTGGTAATATTATTTTTTCGGCCAAAACATTTACTTTTAATAGATTCCGTTTAAAACTAGGTTTCAACCGAAAGAATATTTCGACCGAAAACCTGAAAATGGGACTGTTTGCAGGAAATTGCAAATTCTCTCCATCTTACTTCATCTTTGGAGGTAGCAGACTCCTACAAATACTGAGAATTTAGTTTCAGAATTGATACCAACATTTTAAAAATTGAATCTACTTTCACTGGGTATATTTTTTTTCATTTTCCTTATTTTTATCTAATTTTATTTAATTTTATAAAAAAATCACTGCATAATATTTTTAGGTGAGATTTTGATTCAGTGAGATGAAAAATCCATATCTCTAAAAATACAGAGTCGAAAATTATGGAAAATTTGTATTCATAATCCTTAAATTGTTCTCTTCAAAAGTGTATTTTTAGATTTTACTTTTAAGTAAACATTAAGATAGATACATGGTGGAGTAAAACATGTGTTTAAAATCTGTAACTTTTTCAGATTCATCAACTTAAAAAAATTCTAGAAATTATAATATTCATCTGTTAGATTCAAAACTATAGTCATCACAAAACATAATCTTTGTAGATTGTTGTAGTATATTTCATTTGTCCAAAAAAAAAGTTTAATAATGGATACATTGTTGTGGGAATAAGTAACTCATTATCTTTCCCTTCATTTGTAAGGAATATACTGTCAAACAACTGCTAAATTGACATATCAAATCTCAATAAAAAAAATTGAAAAATAGTCATTATAAAGATAACAAAATTCTTCACAAGTTTTGGTTTTACAGTAAAGTAAAATTCTAAATAAAAAAATACTTTTGTTTACCAAAAGTTGAAGAACCTGTTAAAATTAAAAAAAAAATTGTCATAAAACAAGCAAAAGTTTTATCCATCTTCATGATTTTACCCATAATGGAAAGATTTTTTAACTCATCCAATGGATCAAGAAGGAATCCAACCTCGCTGCAACATATGCTTGGTAGCATGACCACTTGAGGTATAAAGGGTGTATTTTTTTCTACTGAACTCTTCTTCAAAGAATGGGTTATAATGTAATTACATTCTAATCCTAATATGTGTCACACTATCTTTTAGAAAGTATAAGAATGAGATATTAGGTGCTCCTTTTGGGAAGGTATGAAAAAATAAATCGATATTCTTTTAGCTAAATGTGACACAAGTCAAAGGAACAATGTTAAATAATGAATACCTTAAGGGAATTACAACTGCTACTGATCCATACCACTATGTAGGATGACATTTACATGGATTTGTTTTTGTCCTTCCTAAATCCAACAATAGATATGTTATCATCATGGTATTTGAATTCCTTTTCAAATATGCTTAATTTTGTGCCATGCATCACCCATTTACACCATCCATTGTTGCTTAAGGATTTATGGATGGGATTTTCAAATCAAAAGGATTTCCTAACCTTGGTAAAATATTGTGAACCCACCTTCACTAATGAATTCTAGAAGGAGTTGTTTATACTGCAACACACACACTTGAAAATCAACACATATTATTATCCTCAAATACATAGTTAAATAATTTAGGTAGTCAATAAGTGTCTAGAAATTTAATTGTGATGCTTTGCATTGAACTAAGGGGGCCAATGGTTTCAATGGATAATGTTAGCACTCTGTAAATATGTCTGGCTAAATAGACAAATGACAGAGGTAATTGTTTCAATCAACTTTAGAGCTGAGGAACTATCCTGCTCATCTTAGAGAGGGCTCTCTCGTGTCACTTAATATGTCTATGGAAATTAGTTGCTAGATTTGGTCTGTTTTGAGGGTTTTAATAAAATTGTTGAAGAGATGAAGATAACCTTTGGGCTATGGTGTCAAGAATGTAGCATGCATTGCCAAATCATAAAAACAATTAAGAGCAAAAGGCTAAATCAGGAAGTGACTTATGAGTTTATGCTTGAAAATTTAGATGGTATCAAAAGAAAATAAACGCACAACTATTATCAAAGAATTATGGTAATGAATTCTAAAATGGTTTAGAAGAGGCAAACATAGTCTAAATCACCAAGCCGAGAGCATTGAATAATAAATTATGGACTTTTAATTTCTCAATTTAGACAAAATAAAGAAAAATGAAATACATAATAATAGGAAACGCACACTATGAGAGAAAACAAGACTCATAACACCACCAATTAGAATATTTTCATAAAAAGTCCAAAATCTGCCTTTACATCCATGTATTCATTCTAGCCCCGGATATTTACAAAGTTTTTCTACATAGAGGGCATGCTCCTCCTTTCTCTCACCCTCCTCCTTTTCTATACTTGTGAGGCCAAGCATATATAGAGGGACTTCATGTGGAATTTAAAATGTTTCGATTTCCTCATAATTTTAAAAATAGATACAAGTTACAAACAAGAAGAACAATTGTATTATTTAAAGAGACCATTAGTACATGTTCTATCATACCAAGACACCCTTTTCTTAAGCCCACATTTGTCCAAAACTTTATGAAATACACCAAAATTTTACCTGAGGATTCACCTCATCTTGGTGATTTCCTCCTCCAGGGTACTCCCCCAATAGAGATTTTCCCTGATGCTTTCTATCATCTCAGTTTTGGCCTATATCCTCCGCTTTTTTCTCCTCTTCTTCTTTGCAGCTGGGTGACAAGTGTTGTCTGCATGTTCATTTATGATGAGATCCCTTATAACGAGGTTTAATTTGACTCATGACTCTGTCTTAGTTTCAGGTTCAGTATGAAATTTAGTCGCGAGTATGTGCAAGACCCACCTTTCATCCTTACTTATTGACCTACTTGCTACATTAGTTGAGAACTCAGTCGCACCAGACACCGTTTGATGGGTATTATCCATACCTTTAGGACTTTGCAGAGACCTTGATTTGTCCACCCTTTGAATTTATAGAATTGCGGGAACATAGGCCGAGCTTGTTTTTCTTACGCATAAGATGGAAATTCCCTAGAATAACATAAAATGATCTAATATCTGAGATTTGTTGGTTTTTTGTACTTTGATCATGAATTACTGTCACAGTATGTTAGTGTGCCATGCTTCATCAATCCACTTCGAATGATGAGCCTCAAGTTAGTTATGCGACAATGTCCTTTTGGTATGTCATCTAGGAAAGTACTTGGACCAGTGATGTGAGGTGATGTGACCAACCACCATTATTTTTGTGAGTTATTGATGTGACATTTTGAACCACGTGACATCAGGACCATAGGAAAAGTGGTTTCGGGCAATCTGATGTCTCCCCCGATGCATGTGTAAGAGCGCCATGCATTCCCCATCAAAACCAGAGTGGTTTTCCCTACTCATCCTTTGTGATGTTAAGTTCTGTCCTATTTGTTGGTCTGGTGTGGACCTCAACCATGGATCTGATATTCTTCAAGATCGGTGTTTCATCGAGATAATCCATTATAGCCTCTTCTATATTAGTTCATATGTCATGGGATATAGACGAGAACCCTAAACTACCACACCTCTACTGTGGTATAGTGTCTCGCTGAACCTCAGAAATTTTTAGATCCTGATATAAATTTTTTTAAGGTGATAACATTGGCTCCAACTGGGGATGTTATCCTCCCAATGAGGTAGCAAATAACTCGTAGAACCGATGATTGATCCATTGGGATGTTCCCAAAATATGTGTGTACCCTGCTCCTACCAAGCGTTGTGCACTGATTCCAACTGCATGCAGGACGTCCGAGTACATTATTGAAAACTAACTATATTTAGTGCTAGAAAACTCAAATTGGAAAATTCTTGACTGGAAATCTTATTTTCACATCCCTACCTACCCTAAAATTGCTGAGGTGACCACTCAATCAATTGATGCTAAAGTTCCAATGAACCCATTCAAGCAATTGGCTTCCTAATTTTCCTTTGTTCACATTTTTCTTAAGCTGGTAGAAAAATGTAGAAGATGGTGGATGAAAAAATAAATTGAATCCAAAATCTGAGCTTATGAATGAATCAAATTCATCCTTCACTGAAGACTGTAATAGGATGGCCACTGGATCTTGAAAACCATGAAAAACATTTCTCCTTGATGAGCAAAAACCGAAAGGCAAGCATCTTTCATCAATGTTAGTTATTTTTTCCCTATTTCTTCTGCTCTAAGAACATTGTCGAATGAAATGGAAACGATACGTTTGTCTGCTTGTCCATGCATATCAACAAAAATATTCACATATTCTTGCACATCTTCAAATATGACAGCCACATAATATGCATCAAGGCTATTCTCTTATTCATCAAACAACTCTTCTTTGGTTTCATTGAATCTCTGGTAATCTGTTTGAGGACTACCATTTTGAATTTCAAACGAATTAATTGGAATAAGTTCCGGCTCATAATCTTCTAGAAAATGTGAAAAGCCAACAACACGCATTATTTCACAGTTTAGAATTCCCATAGACGAATTTTCAAAACCCTGATTTTCAAATGAATCAAATAAAACCACTGCCTATTTACTATCTTTTTGTATTTCTAATGGAAAAGTGGCATATATTGCTTCATTTCTTCCCCGAAAATCTATGTCATTTGTTTCTTTATTGTTGGAGACTTCTATAGATGCAGTTTCAGAATCTTCATCCATGTCTATGTTGTTTAAAAGTTGAACCACGAAATCATTCTCAAGGGAAGAGAAAATACTTTGAAATACCTTTTCATGTTGAGAATCTATATTGATTTTGGGAGAGAGAAAACGACCTTGGACAATCCTTCCTAGAACAACTTCTTCTTCCTTTTCAGGCTGATAGAGGAAAATAGATTGTAGATTTGAGCTAACATGGCCCTTTATGTGATCGTTCATAATATTATCATCACCACTCTGCTCATGTTTGGATAATTCCCGACTTGAGATACTACAAATATTTTCCTTCAATAATTCAAAGGAAGCAAAACATAATGGTAGGGTTGTTTTACCTGATTTGAAACCGTCTTCTATTTTATCCCCAACAAATGGTTGTATTTCAGCACAAGTGATGGGGTTTTCAAGCATATGAAAAGAGCATTGTGATACCTGACCCTTCTGATTCATTAGTTTGGCATGGTTTTTCATAAGCGCAGATTTACTCTCCTCAATGATTATCTTACGATTTTCTTTCAACAATCTAAATGAAGAAAAGCATAAAAGTAAATAATTTCCTTCAGCTAATTCAACACTTTCTTCTTTATAACTATGATATGTAGGTAGATTCATTTCATTACATTGCTGAAAGAAAAATTATGATAGGGGACATGTAGTTGGTTTCTCTAAGGATTAATCATCACAATCGTCATCGTATTCACCATATATAGGTAAATCAGTAGCATATGCAATATCATCTAGCAAGAACAACTCTAGGACGTCAACATGCTCTTCAACAGACTGATTTGCAATCTCATCTTCTTGACTATCTACCAAAAAATACATAAATTTATAAGTCCTCCGCTTATCATGGGACGGATCAGAAGCTAGATTGACATCCCTTCTCTCAACAAATGGAATACAGTTCTTTGCAAAATTATTTCCATTGGAAGCTTTGCGAGAATCTGTGATATCGTCAATTCTGTGCTCAAAATTCCAATCAACTATTTCCTATTCACATTTGCTTTCATGTTCTTGAGCATTCAACTCCTCATTTTGGATCGGATTAGATGCTTGGATGTTGTGTTTAATGTCTTGAGAATCCCTAAACATCTGTTGTAAGGACTCATGTCTTCTTTCCATCAAAAGGAAAGAAAAATTTAGATGAAGAGTAGTTGCATAATGGAGCATGGCAGCATCTTCAGAGGGTTGAATTTCTTCGGACATATTATAATAGATGCTAGAGAATTTTCTACTAAACACATAAATAACTTCATTGTTGTGCCTTTTCAAGGAATAAAACTCATTTAGTTGTTGATCTAAGGATTTCTTTTTTTCCCATAACCTTACGAATACCTTCTTCAATTCTACCCATGAGTTGATAGTTTCTGGATGCAAATGATTGAACCAATGTTTGGTGTCTCCTTTCAAGGATTGAGAGAAAACTATCATACACACATCATCATGGTCGATCTCAAATAAATCTATAAAATGCTCAAACCCTTGAATGTGCTTTTCGGCTGAGATGATATCTAATTCCCCATCGAACACAGGTAGGTACTCATAGTAATTTGGAGGTAGATCATGAAGGGTTTGGGGTAGATTTAAGGGTATATATCCATGTCAGGCCTTAGGGGGTGTTGGACCAAGAACAGTGGGAGAAACATTGGTCTAAGTCTCAATAGATTCATCAACTTGGTCATTGTCACTGCGTGGTCCAAGTGAAAACTTTTTATCAGAACCACCGACAAGGTGAGGGCATGCATGTGCAACATCTAGAGGAGGAAATATAATTGCAAGACTTTCATGATCATTATTAAGATACAATAGGTAAAAGAAAGTTCGTTTGGCATGTTCAAGGAAGGAGCAAAGGAAACTTAAAATGGAAAGTAAAATTCTTTGTAAGAGGTCCCATTTTGAGTACCTGTTTTCCCTCATGATGCCTTTCCTTGCCCCTGTCAAGAGGTTTCATCTTTCAGTGAAGTTTCTGTTTTGCGCTTGAAGCATTGAAAGCAGGGCCGCCTCTTGGAAATCCAGGATTATTTTATTTGTGGAGATGCCTTCGAACCAAAGTGGAGTCGCCAGAGAAGGAATACAGCCAATGCGTGCCTAAGTGTCTACTGCTCTCAGACCTTAGAACTCAACCATGTCGTTATTCCCAGGGATTTTTTTTTAAATTTCATCCCCGACAATGGCACCAAAATGTTAGCACTTTGTAAATGTGTCTGGCTGAATAGACAAATGAAAGAAGTAATTGTTTCAACCAACTTTAGAGTTGAAGCACTAGCCTGCTCATCTCAGAGAGGGCTCTCTCGTGTCACTTAATATGTGTATGGAAATCGGTGGCTAGATTTGGTTTGTTTGGAGGTTTTTAATAAAATTGTTGAAAAGATGAAGATGACCTTTGGGCTATGGGGTCAAGAATGTAGGATGCATTGCCAAATCATAAAAAAAATTAAGAGGAAAAGGCTAAATGAGGAAGTGATTTATGAGTTTATGCTTGAAAATTTAGATGATATCAAAAGAAAAGAAACATACAACTATTATCAAATCATTATAGTAATGAATTCTGAAATGGTTTAGAAGAGGCAAACATCGTCTAAATCGCCAAGCCTAGAGAATTGAATAATGAATTCTGGACTTTTAATTTTTCAATTTAGATAGAATAAAGAAAAATGAAATACAGAATAACAAGAAACACACACTATGAGAGAAAACGACACTCATAACACCACCAATTAGAATCTTTTCATAAAAAGTCCAAAATCTGCCTTTACATCCATGTATTCATTCCAGCCCCAGATATTTACAAAGTTTTCTCACAAAGAGGGCAGGCTCCTCCTTTATCTCCCCCTCCTGCTTTTCTATACTCGTGAGGCCAAGCATATATAGAGGGATTTCATGTGGAATTTAAAATGTTCGGACTTCCTCATAATTCTAAAAACAGATACACGTTACAAACAAGAATAACAATTGTATTATTTAAAGGGATCATTAGTACACGGTTTTTCATATCAAGACTCCCTTTTCTTAAGCCGACATCTGTCCAAAACATTCTAAAATACACAAAAATTTTACCTGAGGATTCACCTCATCTTGGTGATTTCCTCCTCCAGGGTACTCCACCAATAGAGATTTTCCCCTACACTTTCTATCATCTCAGTTTTGGCCTCTATCCTCCACGTTTTTCTCCTCTTCTTCTTTGCGGTTGGGTGACAGGTGTTGTCTGTGTGTTCATTTATGATGAGATCCCTTATAATGGGGTTTAATTTGACTCCTGACTCTGTCTTAGTTTCAGGTTTGGTATGAAATTTAGTCGCTAGTATGTGCAAGACCCACCTTTCATCCTTACTTATTGACCTACTTGGTACATTAGTTGAGAACTCAGTCGCGTCAGACACCGTTTGGTGGGTATTATACATAACTTTTGGACTTTGCAGAGACCTTGATTTGGCCACCCTTTGAATTTATAGAATTGCAGGAACACATGTCGAGCTTGTTCTTCTTACGCATAAGATGGCAATTCCCCAGAATAGGATAAAATGATCTCATATCTGAGATTTGATGGTTTTTTGTACTTTGATCACGAATTATTGTCACAGTATGTCGGTGTGCCATGCTTCATCAATCCACTTCGAATGATGAGCCTCGAGTTAGTTATGCGATGATGTCCTTTTGGTACATCATCTGGGAAAGTACCTAGACCGGTGATGTGAGGTGATGTGACCAACCGCCATTCTTCCCGTGAGTTATTGATGTGATATTTTGAACCACGTGACATTGGGGCCATAGGAAACGTGGTTTTAGGCAATCCGTTGTCTCCCCGGATGCATGTGTAAGAGTGCCACGCGTTCCCCATCAAAACCAGAGTGGTTTTCCCTGGTCTGCCTTTGTGATGTTAGGTTTTGTGCTATTTGTTGGTCCGATGTGGACCTCGACTATGGATCTGAGATTATTCAAGATCGACGACTCGACGAGCTACTCCATTCTTGCCTCCACTATATTTGTTCACATGCCACGGGATATAGCCGAGCGCCCTAAACTATCACACCTCTAGTGTGGTATAACATCTCACTAAACCTCAGAAATGTTTAGATCCTCATATAAAAATTGTTAAGGTGATAATAGATACCATGTCTTGAATGGTGGTAGAATACCACCTATCATGGTGCTATCAAAATGTTATCATAGGAACTCATGTATGGAAAAAATCTCTCTCTACGATTTTGCACTTACTATGCACATCTAAGGTTTGGAAAATGGACTGCATGATAAACATCAAAGAAACCATCCTTGATATACTTAAGGACAATTTTAAATTTTGCTCAAAATAGAATGAAGCATCAAGTAGATGAACATCACTCCAAGTTTTCTTTTGAAAAGGGGATTAGGTGTTGCTTGGTCTACATTACTATAAGAAGACATATCTCAATGACAAGGGCCACTAGAAGATAATATCGAAGTTATATGGACCCTATGAGATCTTCTAGTGTATTGGACAAGTTGTGTATGGATTGGATCTTCTATCCCACTCCAAGATCCAACAAGTCTTTCATGTGTCCTATTTGAATAAGGCAAAATGGTCAAATTTCTAAATTTATACCAACCTTCTTAAAACATCAAGTGCACTATTCAGGAAGTCCTTATATAGTGGAAGGATACTTAGCTTGAAGATACCATTTGGGACACATGTTTTTAACCATTAGACCTATTAGGCCCACTAAAGCTATATTTTGGTTATTTTGAATAATCTTTTATGGTGGCTTCCTATTACATATAGATCTTCACCAGAAATATGACAATGGACAATGATCATTTTTAGGAAAGTATATTGTTAGTTTATCACTTTGTTTAATTAATTATGACAACTAGGGTGAGGGTATTTACTATTTTGGACATAAAACAATACACTTTAAAACTTATGTAAAGTACAATCCAAGAAAATTACAACTCCTTTTGTCCCTTACAAAACTACAATGTTGAATATTACAAATGTAAAAACTATGAATAAATATGTAGATTGTCAAAATATGACAAAATAATAAATATTCAAAATAATAAAAAAATATGAAATAAAAAGAAAAGACACTGCAATGTAACCCTATATGCTAGAAGCCAAGGATGTAAGTGGTATATACACCATGAATGTTCCAAACACATAACTGGAGTTCAAAGAAAATTTGTCAAGTTAAAAAAAAAAAAGGAAAAGAAAGGAAAAGGAAAAGTAACCTTCCTTTTCCTTGGTTGTTAACTTCTTAAATTAATTATGGCAACTAGGGGCATGGTATTTACTATTTTGGAGCATAACTTACCATAAATCACAAGTCACCAGAGAACTCACCAGAGAACTCTCTCGTTTCTTCATAAAGGATAAGCATTTTGTTATCAACATTTTGAGATCCAAATAACCGATGGGAACAATCAAATCAAAACTGATGCATATATAATTTTAGTTGGAATTATATGTCAACAAGTTTGATTTGAGAGTGTAAATCTATTTATATGAATATTTTGGTTATGAAGTGTATTCATATTTAGTTGGGTTGTTTCGAACTAATATGGAATATGGAACTAGCTATATATTTTCTTTCCTTATTTTAGTCATGTAATTCTATTTAGTTGTCATGGATATTTTGTTTGTGCTATATAAGAAATTATATGGCCATTATGATTCAACTTGTGAGCATCATGTAAGCTAATTTAAAAGAAATAATAATTATATTAGTTGGAATTATTTTCCAATTAAGAATGGTAGGATAGGAAATAATAAATAATGATTATTTTAGTTGGAATTATTTTCCAATTAAAAATGATAGGATAAGAAATAATATTATTTGGGATTATATACCAACTAATTTGATTTGAGAGTGTAAATCCATTTATATGAATATTTTGGTTATGAAGTGTATTCATATTTAATTGGGTTGTTTTTAACTAATATGGAATTAGGTTTATTTTCTTTCCTTATTTTAGTCAAGTAATTCTATTTAGTTGAGATTCTTTTCAACTAATATGAAACTAGATCTTATTTTCATTATTAGATGTTATTTTCATTCTAAGTAGTTGTGTAGTTTGTTGTATTAATTTTTCTTTAAAAAAAAAACTAAAATGTATTGTAAGAATGAAAGACTTGGAGTTAGAGAAAGAAATCAAATTGAAGATTAGATATCATTAAAATATATTGTAAGGAGGAGAAAATTAAACTTGAACAAGAAAATTAAATCAAGTCCTGGGGAACAAACCATATTTATTAATAGCATTCTTTTTCATTTACATTTCATTTACATTTCAATGTTTTTTTTATTTTTACTTAAATATAACTTGCTCCAACCATAAAAAGATAATAAAATTAACTATTAATAATTCATTAAATGATAGTTTTCTTGTATAATATAGTATGTGTTTTTCATTTCTGTTAAAGTATTAAAAATTATATAATATAATATGTGTTTTTATTTCGTTATTAGTAATTCATTAAATAGTATTAAAAATTATATAATATAATATGTGTTTTTATTTCGTTATTAGTAATTCATTAAATGATAGTTTTCTTGTATAATATAATATGTGTTTTTATTTCGGTATTAGTAATTCATTACATGATAGTTTTCTTGTATAATATAGTATGTGTTATTATTTCTGTTAAAGTATTAAAAATTGTATAATATAGTATGTGTTTTTATTAAAAATTTGTTTTGGTGAGTTTACTATTAAAATATCCTAGAAAATTTACAGATCACCTCCATATCTCCATATTGAGATGATTTGACTCTTGAATCATGAAACCTGTTACAAGAGGGTTATCTAATAAAACTATATATTGCTCCCTCGCAGATGTGAAGGCGATGAATATCAGGCAGACGAAGGAGAATGCAGGGAGAAATGTGTAACCCATCTGAAACCAAAATCAGAAACAGATTGCTCAGTCAGTATCAAGTTCAAAGTTCAAACTAAAATGAATTCTAAATCAATATGGATGGACAGATATAAATCTATGCCTCGCAGACTGATTTATATGGAGAGATCTGCCTGATATAAATCTATGCCTCACAAAGTGACTTATATCGACAGATCTGCCTGATATAAATCTACTCCTCACAAACTGACGATGGCAAGGCTACGCAGTTTCATTATGAATAAATAGAGAGCTTTTTATATAGTAAAAGCTTCTGAACAATCATATTTTGATATTAATTTTCTAATGTTTATACTTCTGCGTAACAGGAAAGCGATTTAAGGTATAAATGCAGCGAGAATGTGATAGAAGGAACTTCTATTGCTTGATTTTGAGTAGAAGGATTATTGACAAGCTCAGCAGGTAGCGTAAGACCTGTTTGTTATACAGTTTTATTAGACAACCCTTTTGTAACAGGTTTCATGATTCATCAGTCAAATCATCTGAATATGGAGATATGGAGGTGATCTGTAAATTTTCTAGGATATTTTAATATTAAACTCACAAGAATAAATTTAAACTTAAAACAATTATAAGCAAATGCTAATAAGTTCATGAGTCAAATCATCTCAATATGGAGATATGGAGGTGATCTGTAAATTTTCTAGGATATTTTAATAATAAACTCACCAAAATAAATTTAAACTTAAAACAATTATAAGCAAATGCTAATAAGTTCACCAAAATAATTTTTTAATACTTTAACCAAAATTTATACAATTTTTAATACTTTAACAGAAATAAAAGCACATACTATATTATACAAGAAAACTATTAATTAATGATTTACTAATAGTTAATTTTATCATATTTTTATGGTTGGAGCACTTTTTATTGTTGAAGCAAGTTATATTAAAGTAAAAATAAAAAATAATTGAACTGTAAATGTGTAAATGAGGAAGAATGTTATTAACATTGTATGATCTTCAATATTTGATTTAATTTCCTTTTCCAAGTTCAATTTTCTCCTTCTTACAACATATTTTAATGATTTCCAATCTTTAATTTGATTTCCTTCTCCAACTCCAACTTTCTCATTTTTACAATACATTTTTTTTTCCTTTTTTAAATAAGCACTAATACAGCAAACTACACAACTACTTAGAATGAAAATAAGACCTAATAATGAAAATAAGATCTAGCTCAATATTGGTTGAAAATAATCTCAACTAAATAGAATTACATGACTAAAATAAGGAAAGAAAATAGGACTAATTCCATATTAGTTCGAAACAACCCAATTAAATATAAATACACTTTATAACCAAAATATTCATATAAATGGATTTACACTCTCAAAATCAAACTAGTTGATATATAATCCCAAATAATATTATTTCCTATCCTATAATTCTTAATTGGAAAATAATTCCAACTAAAATAATAACTAGCACAGCCGCTAACTCGCTGCTGGTGAACGACGAACGGTCCATAAATAAAAACTCTCGCGTTAAAAAAAAACCAGTGAAAGCTCATGCATAAGAAACTGTGAACTTCCGAGCCCATCACACAAATAGTGGTTAAATTTCACAGAGAAAACAAACCCTCCACATCTCAATCACGGACGGACAGTTGAAGAATTCCAAAAGTTAATCATTTAAACGTGGCAATCATATGATGTTACAATAATTTTTTAATATGATTAGGTAAATGTTAAAAATTAAATAGGTTAACGGATGCATTTATAAATGCAAATAAGTTATCAACAATAAATCTGACTCATTGATTTTGGAGACGACTAAGAATATACCAGCATCTTCAATGCATGACCATCAGATTAGAATTTAAGATTAAAAGATCATTAATTGTGCCCATCTTCAATTGGTATACACCTTTCGTCATAATTATTTATTATTTCCTATCCTACCTTTCTTAATTGGAAAATAATTCCAACTAATATAATTATTATTTCTTTTAAATTGGCTTACATGATGCCCACAAGTTGAATGATAATGGCCATATAATTTCTTATATAGCACAAACAAAACATATGTTTATGCTTTATAATGTTGTTAAAAGTGTACCATATTTTGTACTTATCAAGGACTATGCCTTTTATTTTTTAAATTATGGAGATTACAATATAAAGATATCCAAGCTTAGCTATGACACACTATGGACATGTGCATGCTAATGATGGTCTCTCATGATGCATTAGTGGCAA
>SNQJ01S0123171.1:19461-33723 GCA_010110895.2 Picea sitchensis | reverse complement strand
ATAGAGCTTGTAAAGGTCCAGTGGACCTGGTATGGTCCTAAGGACATGACATGGGAGCATGAAGAGGTTATGTGGGTAGAGTACCCACATATTTTTGAAAAAATTGAAAAAACTTGTAGAGATAGTGTAAGGTTGCACTGAGGACAATGCAAAAATAAGGGGAGGGGAATTGTAGTGTCCCCAAGACTGAGCCCTTTGTAAATATGGTTTATGAAATGAATTGTAAATACATGTTGTAGGCTAGTGAGCCAAGTTTTTATAAGCCTGTGGGATTATGTGATTGTTAGGCCAGAGAGCCTAAGGGTTGTAGGCCAAGGGTTTGATTTTGTATATGTATGTATGCAACACATTAATAAAATATAAACACCGCCGTGTGCAGGCCAACATGATGAATGAGTGATGGGGGACTAAGCATCCATAGAGAGGGCAAGGGATTAGGGGCTAGAAGGTGGAAAATGGGGCTAAGTGTTAATCCTAGGGGGCTTAAGCCTTGGGAATAATATTTTATTATTATTCCAAAGAACATGTGCATTTTTATGTTTTTTTTATCCTAAGTCCTGGCAAGGGGAAAATGTGCAAAGGGGATGCATGCTGATGGAATGCATGCAGTTCCAAGGGTGACAAGTGTCAACCCTGGTGCATGCGAATAAAATGGCCAAGATGAGTCGTGCGAGGGGTTTTTCTCCGCCATTCAACCCTGGACTGTCCTGAGCATGAAACCATCTAAACTCTACAGGAAGACCTTCGTGCATTTCAGAAGTCGAAAAGAAGACATGTGTGATTCTGAGGAAGCCCTATGTTGAATTCGGGAAGCCTGTGTTTGTTTCTGAGTATATCCTCTGCCTGAACAGTCCAAACTTGTGTTGACCCCTGCGTGGATTGTTTGTCACACATCCCCGAGAGCCAGAGCGTGAGTCTATCCTATGTTGCCATATTGAGAAATAAGAAGTGACCTGCCATTGTTGAACCTGTTGGAAAGCCCATGTCCATTTTCCCCATTGGTTGTGTGGCCATGTAGTGTTGGACTACGTGGGGCTTGTTGACCAGTGGTACAACACTCTCTCCAAGTGAGAAAGGTGATTGAGGTTGAAAGAATATGTTGTTGTCCTTTGAGCGATTCTCTCCAGGTGAGAGACTGCGCAGAGGAAGGAGAGAACTTCTGGAAGGAACCCTATAGCTGCCACAGAGCTCGGAGACTTCCGATCCAGTCTGTTGCTGTAACCCAAGGCAAGGGAGGTTAGCAGCCGAAGGACTATCTAGGTGAAAGAGAAGGTGTATACTCCTGGGGTGGAACAGGAATGGGGGGAAGGAAAGTCTGTGGGCAGTGAGAATGAGTGGTTCTTGGGAGAGAATTCCTTCCTTGTGACAGTGTGTTTTCCCTATAACCTCAGCCTAGCCTAGGATTCCCTGCCTTGGGGTGGAGCTTAGTCCCATCTTGGGGGTGACCCACTGCTAAGATGATGAGCAGTGTGGTCTAAGGCTAGGAGGTTCGTGGAAAGCCTGCACTTTGTTGGTGGAACTACCACTGTTTCTAAGATAAGTACCAGATGATGCTTTAATTATGTTTTTGTATCTCTATGTATCATAATTATCATGTATTCTGCTATTCATTTGGATTAATTATGTTAGTAATAATTCTTATGCTTACTCTGATTTTAAATGTATTTCTTGCTTAAATGCATGTTGTTTTATAATCGAAGAATTATTGTTATATTTCCGTGAAGTATGGTAACAGAAAGGTTGTTACAGACATGAAGATCTTGTCCTTGGAAAATACAATCAATGGTGTAAGGATGCGGGTGCGGTATTATCGGTAGGCCCAGCCACTTGAAAAACTCTACTGAAATCAAGTTCTTCTGACTGCTGCTATCGAAAATGAAATGAAATGGAGTCCCCTTTACCCAGTTCTGTGAGTGAAATAGGTGTTCTCCTTCCTCTGGTTATTTTGGTTCACTTGGTTGGAATTTGGTGGTAGAGACAATGGAAATGGGTTTAGCATTGATGATCCGCTTCACACTTTCTAGATTTGATTTAGATTTAGAATCTACCTCTGACTTGGAATCTTTCCGCTCGACCACGAATGAATTCTTGGAGTGACTTTCTTCAGTGTTGTGCCAAGGGATTTTATGGCATTCACACCATTTTCCCATGTCCTTCTTCGACTTCTCATTACCCTTCTTGGGTTGCGGCTAAGACTATTTGTCCCAAGAGTGACCATATTTTCTCTATCCCTTGTTTTGTGGGTTGGTGTATCCTTTTCCCTGCTTCAGTTGTGAGGAGTTTGCAAATCCAAAATCTCACCTCTTCTGCTAAATTTATGCTCAATCTTGATAGCATATCTATAAGCCACACCTAATGATGTGATGCCTAGGAAGTACATTTATGTTTGAATGTATCTATGTAGAAATTCATGGTATTTGAGAACCATATGTCATTCAGAGTCTTTGATACCCAATTTGGTGCACAGGGTATGGAAAATATTGATGAAATTTGGTATTGTTTGGTCCGTTTCCTGACAGAACGTGGAACATCTTGTGTACTAGTCCTCATAGCTTCCAACAGGGTAGTGCTGGTCTTTAATGGAATCCTTGAAGGAATCCCAGGTGGGGGAGACCGCAAATATTGAAAATTCGTCTATGGCCCTTTTCTCAGAGTAAGTATCCCACCAGTCCTTAACATGGGGGACGACCTTGAGGAGTGCAAAAGTAATATTTTCTCTGTCAAAAAAATTGTGGCTCGAAAAATACCCTTCAAGCATATTCAACCATTTATCTACATCATTTTCATCTATCAGTCCTTCAAATAATGGAATATCAAAATTTACTTGTACCTTGAAGGGGGTTGCATGGTTGCTTGATGAAGATGCATCTCCTGTGGGCAGGCACTGAAGGATCTGTGAAAAGTTGACAATCATTTTGTTCCTTTGTCATGCAAGGGCTTCCTCGACTAACATTTTAAAAGGATCTCCTGCAACATCATCTTTCTTCTCATCCCCCATGGGTTGTTGTCAGGATGGGCATGGGTGATATTGCAAAGGATCGATTGGTTCGAGTCCCAACTTCTTGTACCTAGATATTGTTGAGGACATGCACAAAAATAAATAAATGAAGAGAAGACCGCTCTGATACCACTGATCCAAATTTATGAGCAGAACGAAAGGAATAATAGACTGAATACAATAACACAGAGATATAGAGAACAACAATAGATATCCATTGAACAATAACTTCTATTGAATAAATACAATAGGCTGAAATTGTAAAACTGCAGAACTGAAAACAACTTGCTTGAATGGTGGTCGCTATCTTTGAGAAGAATTGTGGCTGCTATGCACATTCGTCTGAGAAGAATTATTACAATGAGGCTCCATAGGAAATTGTAATATTACTGATGAATTCCAAAATGATAGACATCCAAAAACCTAACCCTAGGAAATGAAACACCAAAATTTATGTGGGCACCGACGGGTAATTTGGTACCTCAACTTCCCGGGGTTGTAACTTTTGTATACGACCTCCATTTTAGGTGCATGATATCCCATTGGAAAATTATTTTAGATAAATACACATTATTCCATCAAAATCTGACTTCGTCTATAGTTTTACTATGGCAAGACAAAAAAACATTGTTTAGGGCCCCAAAACGGCCCTGGAAGTACAGAAAGATGTAATGACATGAAAAATTCCAAAAATATCTAGTTGGATTAGGTGGGCGGCCACCAATATCCACCTGGAAGCTTTTTAGGGATTCATATAGCCCCAGAGTGTAGAACCCACAATTACAAATAATTACAGAAGAATGTGTTGAGCTAAAAACAGTCGAAAGGAGATAGTTGGGATAGGTGGGTGGCCACCAATATCCACCTGGATCAGTCCTCCCCACTTAGGAAGCAATGGTGTCCATTGCATTGAGTGCCCCGATCAGGTGAGGAAATTTATATTGAATTTGGCCATGGGTGAGACACTTTCCTTGGTGTAGGAGCTTCCATGTCTTGACAACCCGATAAGGTTGGATCCTCTACTGGCGAGTTCCCTTGACCTGTGTTTCCATTATCTGATCAGTGGATGCTTGTTCCATGTAGTCAGGGTTGAGTGCTATTGGTGTCAATTGTTCTATGATATCTGAGGTGTCCAATAATGGTGGAAACTATGGACAAAGGAGATCCACATTAAACGCTAGGTGAAAGCCAAGGAAGGGTGGAGTGTTGAGCTCAAAATCATTTCTACCCACTGCCTTGGTGAGTGTAAGGCCCATAGAGAAGTGGGAAGAGCTTCTGATGGGAACCTGTAAGGTTCTCTTTCTGCAAATGCAACTAGACCTTTTCTCCCATCTGAATCTGGTGTAGTACCCGGTGTTGATTATGTTGCTTGTTGTACTTATCATTGACTTTCTATAAAATCTCATGGACCTGTTGGAGGATGTGCTCAATCTGCTCAATGAATCTGGTGGATTCTTTGGCCTCATATTGAAATTGGGAAGATTATTCCTATGTGGTTGCAAGAGGTAGTGCAACATTAATGGGACCCAGGATTTGGAATCCTAGCCCCACCTGAAATGGGCTATGGCCAGTGAAGATATGGAGATCCATGTTGTAGTTGTGCTAAACATAGAGAAGACTCTCATCCCATGTACGTGAATTCTTAGAGTTGTACATGCATAGGATGTGAAAAATCATCCGATTGATGACCTATGTCTGGCCATTGGTTTGGGGGTGTTAAGAAGTAGATTTAGTGAGCTTGGTGTCCAAAAATGACCAGAGACTCGACCAAAATGTGTTGAGGAACCTGTTGTCCTGATATGAGGTGATGGTCCGATTTATCCCAAAATGGACCCACATCCGTTCGAAGAAGGGATTGGCAGTATCTGTCACCGTGATTCTCTTCTTATAGGATGTGATAATGGCCATATTTGAAAACTGATAGACCACCACAAATACACAATTATTGTCGTCCTTGGTGGACTAAAGGCCAGACATGTAATCCATCAATATGGATTCCCAAGGCCTCTCGGGAGTAGGAAGAGGGGTTTATAATACTTTCTTCTTGATGGTTGGCTTGGCAATGGAACATGTAGTGCAATATCTGATATACTTGTTTACGTCTTGTCAAAGTTTTGGCCAATAAACATGTTTTTTTAAAATGGCCACAATTTTCTCCATGCCAAAATGTCTTTCCATCCAACTATAGTGAGCCTCCCAAATCATCTTTGCACGCTCTCTTGTGGGAACATATAGGTGGACCAAATAACATAAAATTCCAGATTGGATGTGAAAATCGGTGGCATTCGCTCCTGTACCCAAGACATGATAGGTGGTGGAGAAGTCAGGGTCACGCTGATAAATTTGGGGCCACTCAGATGCCTCATACCCATAGGAATGGAGCATTGTTGTGAGTGTAGTATTGGGAGGGTGACAGAGGCAGTTAGCGACACAATTTGTGCTCCATTTTTTATACTTGATGTTGATATGGAACTATTGTAGGTAAGTGGACCACTTTTGATGGCTATTTTTCTACAACTTCCCCTGTGTCTGTATGAACTACAGAGGCTTGTGATCAATGTGGATGATTGTCTCCTTTCCTAGAATGTAATGCTTCCATTGACGACAGGCTTGCACAATAGAATACATTTATTTGTCATAGGTGTGGTATTTACAAACAATATCTAAGAGTGTCTCACTATGGTATGCTATTGGATGACCATGCTAAGTGAGAACTGTGCCTACAACATAGTCGAAGCCATCAATATCAATCTCGAACGATTGTTTCGAATCAGGTAAAGACAATACTGGACCTGAGCACAATCGATGCTTCATATCATCAAATGCTTGTTGTTGTGACTTCCCCCATGCGTATGTTTCCCTTCCACCACCCTTGGTTACTTGGATGAGGGCCCATGCAATATGGGAGAATCCCAACACGAACCTTCGGTAGAATTTGGCAAGTCCCAAGAAGATTCGAATCTCGGTTAGAGTGGTCGAGGCTGGCCAATCAAGAATTAATTGGATCTTAACTGGATCCACAGGTACCCAATGCTCATCAACAATGTAGCCCAAGTATTGGACCTTGTTCATGCCAAAGGAACATTTTTCCAAGTTGGCATATAGCTTGTGCTACTGTAGAGTACCCAAAACCTATTGAATATGTCGCATGTGCTCCTCCCAATTTTTGTTGAAGATGATGATGTCATCCATATATACCACCACAAAAGAGTTGGTGAAGGGTCTCAATACATCATCCATCAATCTCATGAAAGTTGTTGGTGCATTTTTTAAGCCAAAGTGCATGACCAACCATTCAAAGAGACCTTCTTTAGATTTGAAAGTTTTCTTCCATACATCAGTTGGTTCGATGGGAGCCTGGTGGTAGCCAGAATTTAGGCCAATATTGTTGGGGAATTGGGTACCAGTTCCTGACTGTGATTTTTTTTAATTCTCTGTAATCAATGGAGAGCCACAAGGTCTCATTTTTATTTTGCACTAGCACAATCAGGCTTCCACAAGGAGAGGAGTTGGGTCGAATGTGCCCCTTTTGAAGCAGCTCTTGGATCTGGATCCTGATTTCCTCATTTTCCATCAGTGAGTGACAATATACTGGTCCATTAGGAAGTGTTTCATAGGGTTTTAGATCAATTGGATGCTTGACTTGGCATTGCATTGGTACCCCAGTGGGTGAGGAGAAGATTTCTCTGTACTCTTCCATGATCATGTCCACTTGTTTTTTCTGCAAAGAGAGGCTCTGTGTAGAGGTCACAGATGTGGCGAAAACCTTCTTCTTATTGAAAGAATGGATMATAAATAATATGAGTGCATTGGTCTATGAAATGACCTTACTTGATTTCTTAGYAGAGATTAAAGAAATAATGGTAGGCGRCGCTACCTCTGGTATCCTGTACAATTGTTTACCCAAAGTAATAATAACACTGCATGGTTTAGACTCACACACAACATGTCGCTTCCACAAATATGGCTGGCCTAAAACATAATCAAAAACTTCAAGGGGAGCGATATCACACAATACCTCTTCTTTGAAGGGATTCATGCTTCAGGGAAGACGACATTGTTGGACGACACGAAGATCTCATCCTTGGCGAAGCCAACCGATGGTGTAGGGTTGTGGGTGTGGTCTTATCAACAAGTCTGACTGCATGAAAACATTTTCTAAAATCAGGTTCTTCTGACTACCACTATCGAAAATGAAATGCATTAGAGTCCCCTTTACCCAGATCTGTGAGTGAAAGAGGTGTTCCCATTCCTTTGGTTCTTCTAGTTCGCTTGGTTGTACTTTAGTGGTAGTGATAGTGGCAATGGGTGTGGCATCGATGATATGCTTCTCACTTTCCCTTCGACAAGTGACTACCACTATAAACAATGATATGCTTTGATGATATGATATGGTTGGGGCCGCCTTTTCCCTTCTTCAACTATGAGGAGTTTGCAGATCCAAATTCTCACCTCTTTACAACATCTCTATAATATGAACCTATTGATGCAATGTACAGGAATTCCATTTCTATTTGAATGTATCTATGAATATGGTCATGTTATTTCAACACCATATGTCCTTAAGATTATTTTATACCCAATTTGTTGTGCAGGGTATAGAAAATATTAGTAAAATCGGGTACTTTCTTGTCCCTTTCCTGATGCAGTGTGGTCCATCTTGTGTATTGGTCCTCATAGATTCCAACATGGTAGTATTGTTATTTAATGGCATACCTAAATGAATCCCATGTGGTGGTGACTGCAAATATTACAGTTTCCTCTATGTCTCTTTTCTCAGAGTAAGTATCCCACCAATCCTTAACATGGGGGATGACCTTGAGGAGTGCAAACGTAATATTTTCCCTATCGAAAAAATTATGGACCGAAAAATACCCTTTGCGTAGATTCAACCATTTATCTATAAAATTTGCATATATCAGACCTTCAAATGATGGAATATAAAAATCTACTTGTACCTTGAAGTGGGTTTCATGGACGCTTGATGAAGATGTGTCTCTTGTGGACAGTCGCTGAAGGATCTGTGCAAAGTTTTCCATCATTTCATTCCTTTGTCGTGCAAGGGATTACTCGAGCAACATTTTAAAAGGATCTCTTGTTCCATCATATTTCTTCTCATCCCCCATGGGTTTTGGTTGGGCTCGTCGTGTCCAATCCTACAAAGGGTCGACTGGTTTGAGTACCAAGTTCTTGTACCCAGATCTTTTCGAGGACATGCACGAAGAAAAATAAATGAGGAGAAGACCGCTCGGATACCACTGATTCGGATTTATGAGTGAAAAAAATGAATAACAGAATAAATACAATAACACAGAGATACAAAGAAAAACAATAGATATCCATTGAACAATAACTTCTATTGAATAAATAAAATAGGTTGAAACTGTAAAACTAGATAAATGAAAACAACTTGCTCTAATGGTGGTAGCTATCTATGAGAAGAGATGTGGTTGCTACACACATTTGTCTAAGAAGAATGATTACAATGAGGCTCTAGAGGCCTTTTTAAAATTACTCATGAATTCCAAAACCCTAGACATCTAAAAATATAACCCTAGGAGATGAAACACCAAAAGTTATGTGGGCCCCGATGGGTAAGCTGGTACCTCAACTTCCCGGGGTTGTAACATTTGCATACGACCTCCATTTTAGGCACGTGATAGATCGTTGGAAAGGTCATTTCGAGAAATACACATTATGCCATCAAAATTTGACTCAGTCTACAATTTAACTGTGGCAAGCCAAAAAAACACTATTTAGGGCCCCAAAATGGCCCTGGAAGTACAAAACGATGTATTGACATGAAAAATTGAAAAATAAGACATTTGGATTAGGTGGGAAACCACCAATCTCCACCTGGAAGCTGTGTAGGGATCTAGATATCCCCAGAGTACTGTAGAACCCACAATTACAAATAATTATAGAAGAACATGTTGAGCTAAAAATTGTCTAGAGGAACCAGTTGGAATAGGTGGGTGGCCACCAATATCCACCTGGATCACTTTGTCGACTACAAAAGTTGAGTATAATAGCACCATTAATGTAGGTGCATAGGCAGTTTTGATTCACCATCTCTTGGGTTAACTTGGGTTTCCTTTTTAAACCTTGACTTCTATCTATTGTGACAATCAAAGTGAAATTTAGGTTGTTGATACTCATGTTGCAAACAATAAAATGAAGCATGTTGAAATTCATGTTCACTACTTGGGATAGTTAGTTCAAGGGAAGGTTATTGCTCTTATCTATTGTAAAATGAATGATCAAATTGGTAATATTTTTAAAAAACCATTTTCTAAATCTATGTTTGTTAAGCTACACAATATGCTTGGGCTTTAGGAATCTACAATTATTAGTGGGGTGTCATGCTAATGTAATTTTACCTCTTGAATCTCCATAACCATGTGTTGATGGGGGGGTGTTGGAACCTCATGTTCTGATAGTTCATCCCACCTTTATTGGAGATAGTCAGTCGAGTGGGTTGACTAGACAATCAATCGGATAATCAACTAGTAGTTGGAGATAGTTAGTCGGGTGGCCGACTAGACAATCATTCAGATAATCGAATACTATTCGATGAAAGTTCGACAATGGGTCTGTTGGAATACTAAGAGAGGGGGGGGGGTGAATCAATATGAGCATAATTAGTACTTTTAATCAAAATATAAAACCTCCAATGAATATTATGAGCATTCAAAATATCATCAACACCATAGAAATCACATAAACAAAGTACACCAAAATTTTACGTGGAAGCCCAATGTGAGAAAGAACCATGAAATGATTTTCTTATTGATCAAAGAGTGCATTCATTGGAAGCACCAAATTCCTATTTATCCAGCTACAATTGGAAGGAGGCTCTAACTCCCTATTTACAGGCTGCAACTAGAAGGAAGCTCCAACTCCCTAATTTTCTAGCTCCAACCAAAAGGAAGCTACAACCCCCTTTCCTTGTCTCGTCCAACCGCCTTGAAATATAAATGTAAGCCAATATGTCACTACCACATCAACACGTCATTGTACCTGTCACTAGACTGATATACCATCACTTTCACTATCAACTTGTCACCACAATGTGTCACTATGAACCTGTCACCACAACCTGTCACTGTCAACCTATCACAACAACCTGCCATTGTCAACCTGTCAAAACAACTTGCCATTTTCAACCTGTCACAACAACCTATGATATTGTATCTGACTTGGTGTATGTGATAACAAAACTTCATACCTTCATCAACTTCAACAACAAGAGAATAACATCTTCATCAACCTTTACCTCAGTCTCACGGGACTAGCTTTGGATTAGTCACAAACCCTAAATTTCAACAAGAATAACTATGTACTTGTAATGAATAAAGGTATAAAACTTGTACCCAACATTCTTCAGTATTTATTCTAAAATTCTTCCAAGTTTCACTCAAATAATTCCTTAAAATGAGTTATAGATGAAATGGCATACCTTGCTGAATTTTGGCCTATTCTGGAGAGAGAACTTGTACGACATGCCATGTGCTCAATACTTGATATCATATTTTGAAAATCTCACACAAAAAAACAAAGTCTATAATATTTCCATTGTAATTGGTCTCACATAATTGTGATTCTATATGAAGACGTTATGATTGTTTTATCTAGAACACTTGTTTAAAACTAGTTTCAGGACTAGTCAAAATCCCTATCTTCCACAGAGTGTATCTCCAAAAATACAATGACCTAGAAGTTGAAATTTCTACCATAGGTACCTTGATATGTCTTCTCAACCTCCTATTATTTTCACTATATGAATAATTCTATAAAAAAGAGTTATATTAAAAATGTTAAGATGACTAGTAAATACCATACCTTAGAACACATCATCAAAAACTTCATCCTCCCTTGGATTTTCGGTCTTATTTACTTCACCTAGAATTCTATTCTTCCAACCTGTATTATCATAAGTGAATACACTTAATTTATTTGCAATGGAATCTTCTTTGCGTTATAAAGAGAAATTTCTTAATGACATGTAACTACTATGCAACTCATGATGGCGTGCAACTCATATGCATCCTGTTATCTTCTGTTTACACTTTAATTATCCATGGAGTAATTAATTATCCCTCCAATAATTAATTATTCCTACAATAATTAATTATCCTTGCAATAATAAATTATCTTTTGTTCACTTCCACTTTACTTCAACATGCAACTTTGTTCAAGAGTTGACATCAATGACAACCAATCTTAATAATTAATTATCCCTGCAATCATTAATTATCCCTGTAATAATTAATTATCCCTGTAATGATTAATCAATATTTTTCTATAATTAATTAATATTTCAATAACTAATCCCTTGTTTCAACCACTTAGACTGGTTAATCTTCTTGATGAACTTCTAGAGGCTTCTAGAATATTCTTGAGGGTCCTCCAACTTCACAGAGCCATATCTCCCAAACAAAGACTAACTACATGGTGTACCATATATCACTGTAAATGGCATGACGCATACTATCCATCTATGATAGTCTTACTTGCAAGTATAATGAACTTCATTTCTTTATTCCTTGATTAAATATGGGTTCCATGACCAACGTGTCACTGGATCCTCTCACATGGATCATATACCAATGGCACCTCTCAACTAGATGTCCACCATCACCAACACATGCCTCTACCAAGAATGTACCAACTTGTACTATGAACCAACCATGCACATAAACACATGTACCATACCATGTGCCAAACCATGCACATCAACCATGTACCACAATCTGTACCATAACAAGTGCATCAACCATGCACCAAACCTGTACCATTTCATCAATGATATACCATATCATGCCATACACCATGTACCATAATATATGCTAAACAAGTAATACCAATGGTGTACCTCAACCAGGTACCGTCATGACCAAGAGATGTATCATATCGATGTGCTACCATATACCAAGTGTATACCTTAACAATGTGTCGATATCAATGGTAGACCTCTAACACAACAACCAACTATCCAACGATCCCGTCCACATCTCTAGGGCTTCCATAATTCTCCAAGGGTTGACATCAATGATAACCAACTGTCCAAACCAACTTTTCAACATGATCAACCAAATGATCCATTGATTACATGGTCGAGTCGACTAATCGACAAGACAATGCAGATTTGATGGAAAATGTTCCAACCACTGATGATTATATGTGGACAATATCTTCTCGATTCCAAGTAAATTGATTAGATCCTAATACTATAAATAAAGGACCACATGGGCTGATCCAGTAACATTTTCAATAAGTGATTTTAGTATCTATCATGCATTGTGATGTTCTTATCATAATGTTTTGTGCTTAAGTGATGCAATGATGTCTTTAGACACCATCGATCTTAAAAATTTGAGCATTCAAATATTTCATATCAAAATCATCCAAATGTCTCTGAGTTAGTCTCTGAATCAATCTTTGAACCAATCTATGAACCAATCTCTCATCCACTAAAATATATATGTCCAATCCTACCAAGTGTCTTACAAATCCATCCTTGTCCATGTGACCCATCTGTAAATTCACTATTTTTAAGACTTCTCTGACTTCGTTGCAATAGATCATCATATACATGCATCTAAAAATGAAACAAATATGTCCATTAGTCCACTCAACTGCAAATCAAACTCAAAAAATTTGCAATGAATATATTCCTTCCCGAATATGTCCTCTATGAATCTCTGCATCAAAAAGTGTACCAATGATATTCCTTGTATCAATTAGCTGATATTCTGCATACCTACATGGAGATGTGTTATGAAACTTGTTCCTTAACCAACCAATCTATCATAGGACATCCTATACCTCTTCCATCAAACCAATATGAATCAAACATTTGTAACGCCACTCTAAAACACTTCATGTTGTCTGAAGGATAGATCTTTGAACTGTAACAATTGTTGCATAGAATCCCCCTATTCAATATTCATATTACCTGGGAGTCTCCAATCTAGGCTCAAAATAATGGAGGAATCCACCCTAAGGTGGAGCAGTCTTCTTATTCGCTTGAAGATTCATCATCTTCCTGAATTCTGACAATTTCTTCTTGGATTCTAACATCTTCCCTTCTGCATGTGGATTCATCATAATATCGTACTACTATGTATCCCGAGAGTGCTATTTCTGGGACCTTCTCTGCATTATGATCTTGCACTGCTTTGGATTTTGACAATATGATCCTTGAGACTTGTTCTTCTTTCACATGCTTTTCTAGTCTTTCTCATACTATTTCAAAATTTTCAATCTATAGGACATGTTATTCATTCATTTGTTCTTCTTCTCTTTCTTTTCTTTTCCAACACTTATTATTCCTATTATCAGTGTTTTCTTTCGTGGATGGATATACCACGCATTTGCAATTTCAAGCTATGTGACCATAATTTTGGCATTTGTAACATTCAATATTGTGAGGAGCCACATAAGAACTACTTGCTTGACCATTTCTTCCATATGATCTGCAATATACAAATTTATGTAAAAACTTAGAACAATACAAACAATAACCATAAAATACACTTTGATACCTGGGATTAGATGATCCTCTCTATGATTTAGTCCTTCTAAATTCATTCCTTGGTTGATCATGATCATAGTTGAATCTTCTTTTTTTCTAAAAGTAGATGGTCTTATTGAAAATGTATCCTTCCTCTTGTACTCTTGCTGACTATGATTCCTTCCTTTAAGTGCTTCTATGTAACTCTTAACCTTTTCTTCATTCTTCCTTTCTGGTAACCTGTGACATTTCACTTCAACTTTATTTGTTGATGATGTGGATGCTTCTTCAACTATTTTACTGATCTTGAAAACTTTTACTCTCAACATGACAACTTCTTATTCAAACTTCTCAACCTCTTGTTCTTTCTTCATCATCTGATTCTTCATGACTTCTTCCTTTCTCTTTTCCTCTTCAAGTTTTCTTTCTTATCGACTAAATTATGCTTCATGATTCTTTTCCTTTTCAATCTCAGGATTGTCTTCTATTTCATTGGGATTTTATCTGTTGAATTATTCATCATCTGAGTTGTCACCTGCTTCATTTTTATTTTTTTCCTTTCCTTGTGTAAATATATTGTAGGTTGTCCCAAAACTCTTTGGTTGATGCACACTGTCCCCTTTGGATTTTATTGAAGCAGGTAATCCCTTCATGATATAAGCCATTGCTATCTTGTTGTTCCTTTTCAATTCCTTCTTAGATGTAGTCTTCAAAGGATTCTTTTTAGTTGTGTACCCTATCTCCACTG
>SNQJ01S0123171.1:6932-19411 GCA_010110895.2 Picea sitchensis | reverse complement strand
TGATCTTGCACTGCTTTGGATTTTGACAATATGATCCTTGAGACTTGTTCTTCTTTCACATGCTTTTCTAGTCTTTCTCATACTATTTCAAAATTTTCAATCTATAGGACATGTTATTCATTCATTTGTTCTTCTTCTCTTTCTTTTCTTTTCCAACACTTATTATTCCTATTATTAGTGTTTTCTTTCGTGGATGGATATACCATGCATTTGCAATTTCAAGCTATGTGACCATAATTTTGGCATTTGTAACACTCAATATTGTGAGGAGCCACATAAGAACTACTTGCTTGACCATTTCTTCCATATGATCTGCAATATACAACTTTATGTAAAAACTTAGAACAATACAAACAATAACCATAAAATACACTTTGATACCTGGGATTAGATGATCCTCTCTATGATTTAGTCCTTCTAAATTCATTCCTTGGTTGATCATGATCATAGTTGAATCTTCTTTTTTTTCTAAAAGTAGATGGTCTTATTGAAAATGTATCCTTCCTCTTGTACTCTTGTTGACTATGATTCCTTCCTTTAAGTACTTCTATGTAACTCTTAACCTTTTCTTCATTCTTCCTTTCTGGTAACCTATGACATTTCACTTCAACTTTATTTGTTGATGATGTGGATGCTTCTTCAACTATTTTACTGATCTTGAAAACTTTTACTCTCAACATGACAACTTCTTATTCAAACTTCTCAACCTCTTGTTCTTTCTTCATCATATGATTCTTCATGACTTCTTCCTTTCTCTTTTCCTCTTCAAGTTTTCTTTCTTATCAACTAAATTATGCTTCATGATTCTTTTCCTTTTCAATCTCAGGATTGTCTTCTATTTCATTGGGATTTTATCTGTTGAATTATTCATCATCTGAGTTGTCACCTGCTTCATTTTTATTTTTTTCCTTTCCTTGTGTAAAGATATTGTAGGTTGTCCCAAAACTCTTTGGTTGATGCACACTGTCCCCTTTGGATTTTATTGAATCAGGTAATCCCTTCATGATATAAGCCATTGCTATCTTGTTGTTCCTTTTCAATTCCTTCTTAGATGTAGTCTTCAAAGGATTCTTTTTAGTTGTGTACCCTATCTCCACTGATCCCCAAATATCACATCCCTTTTCCTGTAAAAAAAATTTCATCCTTTTATTCCAGAAGGTATAGTTCTGACCATCAAACCTTGGTGCTCCAATCCTAGCGTATTCAATGATATCCTTCTAGTGGTTAGATTTATTCCTAAAGGATAGACTCTGGTACCAATTGTTGGAATACTGAGAGTGGGGGGTGGGGTGAAACAATATGAGAACAACTATTACTTTTAATCACAATATAAAACCTCCAATGAATATTATGAGCATTCAAAATATCATCAACACCATAAACATCACATAAACACAATACACCAAAATTTTACATGGAAACCCAATGCGTGAAAGAACCAAAAAATTATTTTCTTATTTATCAAAGAGCACATTCATTGGAAGAACCAACTTCCTATTTCTCCATCTACAACTAGAAGGAGGATCCAACTCCCTATTATAGGCTGCAACCTGAAGGAAGCTCCAACTCCCTAATTTTCTGGCTACAACCCCCTTTCCTTGCCCCATCCAACTGCCTTGAAATATAAATGTAGACCAATATGTCACTAACACATCAACATGTCACTGTCCCTATCACTGGACTGATATACCATTACTATCACTATCAACCTGTCACCACAACCTATCAGTGTCAACCTATCACTATCAGTGTTCTTGTATCTGAATTGGTTTATGTGATCACACACCTTCATACCTTCCTCAACTTTAGCAACAAGATAATAACATCTTCATCAACCTTTACCTCGGTCTCACAGGACTAGTTTTGAATTAGTCACAAACCCTAACTTTCAACAAGAATAAATTTGTACCTCTATTGAATAATGGTATGAAACTTGTACCCAACCTTCTTTAGTATGTCTTATGAAATTCCTCCAAGCTTCACTCCTTGAATCATTCCTTGAAATGAGTTATAGATAAAATGGCATACCTTGATGAATTTTGTCCTATTATAAAGAGTGAACTTGTACGACATGCCACGTGCTCAATATTTGATATCATATTTTGAAAATATCACACAAAAAAATAAGGATTGTAATATTTACAGTTCAATTGGTCTAACATCATTTTGATTCTCTATGAAGAAGTTATGATTGTTTTACCCGGAACACTTGTTTAAAACTAGTTTCATAACTAGTCAAAATACCTATCTTCCACAAAGTGTATCTCCAAACGTGAAATGAACCAGAAGCTGAAATTTCTACCACAGGTACCTTGATATGTATTCTCAATATCTTCCAGTTTTCACTATCTGAATCATTATATAAAAAATGTTATAGCGAAAATTTTAATATGACCTGTAAATAACATACCTTAGAACACAACATGAAAAACTTCATCCTCCCTTGGATTTTTGGCCTTCTTTACTTCACCTTGACTTCTCTGCCTCCAACCTATATTCTTAGAAGCGAATACACATAAGTTATTTTCAATGGACTCTTCTTTGTGTTATAAAGAGAAATTTCTTAATGAATTGCAACTGCTATGCAACTCATGATGGCATGCAACTCACATGCATCTTGTTATCTTTTGTCTACACTTTAATTATCCATACAATAATTAATTATCCCTCCTATTATCACTATAAGTTACACCTATAATTTTGTATATGTAAGCCTAATACCCATTAAAATGTGAATAATAATGTTTTAAAGAGTGTGGCAAATGGATGTGAAACTTAGTTTATGATGTCAATCATACAACCTTCCATGAAATACACACCAACAATCAAGGCTTTGAATAGCTTTGAATCAATGTTAAGAGATATAAATGAAATATAGAAGACTTAGCAAGGAAAGTGAAATATGAGTATCAGTTTACATTAGGTATTTCTGGAACACATATGGAAGAAAACACATTTGAATACAAACTTATTAATCCAAAGAGAAAAACACTTTGATCAACTTGCATAAAATACCAAAATAAATTATTTACTACAATAAAGAAACAAGCATCATGATGAATCCTTCACCAGAGAATAATACCAAAGTGAGACAGAACATATATGATGGTAGGAAAAAGACTGATTTTTCACCATTAAAGATTCTTGATTCTGGTACATACATTAGGAAAAATATGTTACAATATGGGACTAAAGATACAAGTTTTTCTCCTCAACCATTCAAACCTACTGTCAAGTTACAATCTATCTTAACTAACAAAATTTCTAAGAAATCCCGTTTAGAATCTGCCACCTCATTTCATCATAGGATTATATGCCTTAGAAAGATGTGGTAAGAGGTGTACAACAAGAAAATAACAGAATGTTATTTTGTAGGAAAATGTTGGCAACGTATAGAACAACCCTTAACAACTGGTGATGTGTATTTATTGCATGTATATCCTTGAGGCAGGTGGCCTTCTAATGTGAAATTGAACCCCTAAATACTGGTACGAGTTCAACTTGACACCTGGAAATCCATCTCACCTTCAAAATCTTCATTAATCCAAGTTCGCAACATTTGTGTTGCAAAATTTCCTTGATTTACCAATTGTCTCCTCATATAGATCTAACATATCCTTTATCTTGATTCGAGACTCCAAATCCTCTTTTTTCAACTTGTCAATTTCAGATTTTGCATCATTAAGTTGCCTCCTGAGTCTTTTGAAAGTAGGATTACTTTCATGAGGAGGAGTGTTGATATCAATAACCTCCCTGGGATGCTTGGAAAACTGAACTTTGTCCTTTTGCTGAGTTGAAGATTCTGTTGCACCATCCTCCATAGGAACATGTTGTTTAGTTATTGATCTAGTAAAAGGTCTTCTAATTTTAACTATTTCTGCAACAACTGATGGGGAAATTTTTTTTCCTTTCAAACTCCTTTCTTTGTTGGATGGTATTTCCATAGGTGTAGGTTCTACCATAGGTGAAACTTCTCTATCAGGAGGTTGTGAGGGACCACCTTTAGCTACATTATGAGTATCCTGAAAATATTTATCACTCCTAGTAATCCTCATGTTCTTACTTGAATCTAAATGCATAATCTTCTCAACATGGGTAGGAGTTTGTCTTTTGGACTGTGGTATAGGAGAAAAATCTCACTGAAAATATGATGGAGCTAGGAAAGTTTCCCAATCAGTGTTAGTCTTCTTCAACTCTTCCAGTACTAACATATTGATTAAACCAGAGTGAAAAAAAATGGTATCCACCTGCTTGGACTTAGCCTGGACTCTATCTTGACATTTTTCCAATACTCCTGAAAAGGTAAAATGTAAGATTCATGGACTCTTTCCCAGTGAAGTGTAGTAGTAATATGATATGGTATTGATATACCATATTGAACCTTCCTTCACATGTGAAGTACCTTTGTATGACCCTGAGTATCTTGTCAAAATATTCCAGAATGTGACTTCTGGGCACTCCTTTGGATAGGTTGTCTCCTTGATATTCAGGTTTAAAGAATTCCTTGGAGAAAGAAGAGTTCAAAGACATGGCTTTAAACCACTTCTCACCAAAATCAGGTATCTATGTGGCTACAAAAATAGAATGCTCAGAGACTTAAAACTCTAGCATCCCCACCTTAGTCTTTCTTCCATTGAAATTTAATGCAAACTGCTTAGCCACTTCATGATGTCCTCTTTGCATTTTCTGACAAAAATTGAGGTAACCCACCCTTTGGAAAGCTTCCTTGAAAACTGTTTTAGAATTGATGAGTTGCATGTCATGTGGTTCAACTTTCACAATCTCTCCCCATTTGTGGATCTTCTTTCCTTGTTGTCTGTCCATAATTACTGTTTTGAAAACCTCCTGTAGCCTCTTATGACATTTTCTATGTGAAATATAGAATAAAACAAGAAATTTTAGGGTTTTATTACACACCTGGAACACTTAGGGTTTACTTGAATGAAAATCTTATACACAACAATATTGGTGCATCTCTTTCGTCACCTAAATGAGAAAAATCAAGATGCTTACAAGCCCATTTGGGTTAGTTGGGCAGGACAATAGTGAATGCAAGAGTTAGAAACATCAAGCATAAGAAATAAACAAAAGACTAAGCTAATGACAATAAAAGAAACTAAACTAGAGTGCATAAGGGAAATAGAACAAAAATAAACAACATTCATGCCACCAATGGATAAGTTGTATTAGTGGGAAAACACCAAAGAGAAAGGGAGACTTATGGGTCCCCTCTTCCTCCAAGGGAGGGCTCTTGAACCCCCAATTATTGAGCTCTTCTTACAAGTAACAAACTAAACGGAGATGGTGAAGAAAATCCAAAGCACATTCACTCAAGAGGTGATATGAATGGAAAAATGAAATGGTGCTTGTATTCTCTTGATGAGGAAAGAGGATCCTCCAAGAGAATATAGGAAGCATAACAATACAAATGAATTCCTTAAAAATATAGTGCACCCATGGCCTCTTTTTATAGCAAATCTTTGAGGCATTATTCAACCAGTCTTTAGGGTGAACAAGGGGCTCTTTAGGGCACCCTTAGGTCTTTGACCAGCCCCCTACTCAGATTCGACTCGGATTTGGGTGTCAAATCGACTTGGGAGATGAACCAGAAGTGGGTGGAAGGCTGACCAAAATCATAAATGCGTCATTCTAAGGTGTGTGTGTCTTTTTTCATCCACATTTGTGCACTAGGCGCATATGCGCTTTTTCGGTGTTATTCGATTGTCGCACATGCGCATGCTGCCTTTGTATCCTTAGCGCATACTGATTTTTTAACTAGTTGTATAGTTTTGTGCCCTTTGGAAATGCATTTTTTGGGCCATGGATGAACTAATGAGTGTTTGAAGATGTTGGATTCCTGTAACCATTTGCGGAAAAAATTCCAGTGATAATAGATGCCCCCTGATGTGTGAGGTTAGGAGCATACGTGTAGCCGAAGTACATCAATGTTTTTTCTACTGAGAGTACCTTTGTAAGAAAGAGTGTTTGTGAGGAGTTTCAAGAGAGATCCATTTGGAGGGAGAGGGGAACCTGTAGGGCCTAAACCTTTCGCAAGGTATGAAAAATAAAACTGTGTACAAACGAGGCGAGCATGCCCCATGCTCGTGTCATGTAACTAAAAAATGTGGAATACAGTAATTGAAGCTCTGTGTTGGTGTAGACGAATGCAACACCCTCGAGGGTGTGTTGATAATAGAAAAGGACAATTAAAATGGTGAACAAACTCTAAAAATAGGCAATGACACCTATACGAAGTGTCGATGATACACATGCATTGATAGCCTATCAAATTTCAGAGGTATTCGACAAATAAAAACTACTGCAATAGTCGCAATGTAAGACCAACCGCAAAATGATAAAGTGTTGAAGTTGAATGTCGTGGGTGTAAACGATAGTAGAGAGCAATGTTGGTTCTCTCTATGCCATCTGAGACACCTTATTTTAAAGTTAATGAGAGTCAAGATAATGTCACCCTTCTGGAAAATGTCCTGATGTCGACAGGAAGGGAGACATGAATCCAAGAAGAAAAGGGCTTTGTGAATCTACATGATACGATCAGGGACTGAGGAGATACATGGATGAAGTCAATATGAGGTGAGACTCAAGACTAACCTTGGTTGGGGATATTTATGAAGGATAAGTGGCAGCAACCGTGGAACTGAATCTAACATCAAGGGGATGACGAGACTACAGTTAAGTGGTGCCAGAGGCGTGACAAAGTGGATAAATCCAGGGATCGGGTCTAAATGGACTGTGGGATATTCAGGGGTTATGGATGATGTCAACAAGGGGAGAAGGTAATGAATTCCCCAACCAATGGCAGCATGGGTTGCTTCTACTAGAAAAAGGAAGGTTGCCAAAGGTGACGACAAAAAGCTATGTAAAGGATGGAAACAAAGACTTTTTACAATTACCAAATAAATAAAGAATCATTGGGGATGATCTTACAGATACAAAAATGGGTTCCCTAGTGCAATATGTCTTGTCCTGTGAGGGTGCAAGTTGTGTAGAAAATAGGTGGAGGGTGGGGGCCCCATAGGTGGGTTTATGTATTAGGAAAATGAATGGAGGATAATTTTCAGCTGGGCAAACTGACGGTGGACGAGATGGAGGGCTAATCGATATTGAGGAGGTGCAGTCAAAATGCGAATCATGATGAGATTACTCAGGATTCCATTATGGAGAAGTTATCAAAATGAGGATAATAAGCATGCGACGAATTCTCGGGAATGCAAATACTATGAGGAATCCCAGCCCTTAAGGGTGAAAGTAGCATGAGTGTCAAAGTGCCAAGGGGGACTATAAATGGGACAACTCATGTGGGGAATATTGCTACCAGGTGACAGTACTGAAATGCAGTGGAGGTGTGAGTACTGCAGAGCCAGATGATGGGACCTTAGAGGTAAATATCGGAGGGTGTGATTAGGAGATGCAATTGATATTCATATTGAATGTTTACATGTCAGTAGAAATCATATACCTGAGAGGTTCGTGCTGATGTGGGGTGATAAAGTACCTGCACACATGAAAACAAAATACCTGACATGAACAATATCTGAAGATAAAGAACATATGATGGTTATTTGATAATTTTGAACATAAGCGTGCGTACCTGGGCATGATGTGAGAAACATTATCCCCAAGGGTTGAGGAAGGATGGCATCCCTAGGAGTGTGACTGTGTAGGTGTCAGGATCCTGGTCCCATGGCTAAAGATGGATTGGAAAAGGGATGCTCAGAGCTATTGGAAATGATCCTGGAAGCTTTGGCAAAGGGACTAGATATAGTTGTAGGGCCCACATTGCCACCTGATTTGTAGCTGTGGCCAGAGTGATTGGACGAGAGTTTTGAGGAGAGATTTGGAGATTCTGAGAGATCGAGCCAGCCGACTCAATATCAACGAGTTTTAGGTTAGTGGTCGTATCCTCCTGCACAGTAGCTAGGGGTTATTTTTGGGTAGGGTTTGTACAGATGGTCATACAAAGGGGTTTTGTGAGGGTGGGCCCCCTAGTGCGCGGGCAATCAAGTGTTTCGCGTGCATGAGTGCATGGTTGTCATTTGGAGAGCCACACAAGGGGGTGCCCAAATGGGGAAAATAGGAACGCATGGGATGCATGCCTATGCAAAGAACAATAGTGCATCCATGCACAGATGTGTTCCTGACAGTTACACATGTGTGCGCAACTGTGGAGCGAATAGGTGCGCTAGGGTGTGCGTCTGTTGATGTGACAGGGGAGCATGGGTGAACCCCTGTATGGCCGATAGTCATGCATGAGTGCACAAATGTGGGCGTGCATATGTGTGCACCTATTGGGAAAAAATCCGCGCCTTTGAGGCAAAGTTGAAGGGTGTAAAAACTAATCATTTTTGGAGATTTTGATGTTTTTATGAGTTGTGATGGATGATCAAATCTTGTGTGTGTGGATGTAGGCTACCAGTTGATGATGTCGATTCACATGAGAGAGAGGGACTGGGAATGCCTGAGGGATGCAGTGAGGGATGAGGAGCCGGTTGCACGTGGTTCTTTGGCAGCCTGTGGGCTGCTGAAGTTTTTTGAGTGCTCACTAGTGAGGGCACAATAGTACTTGTTGCAGTTTTTGATTTCGATGTGGAGTCCATATTTGTAATGTTTCATCGTTCGAGGCGAGCACCTCACTTTCTCCATGATGGAGGACATGTATTTTCTGACTGGTCTCCCTTTTCAGGGAACCCTTCTACCTGCCGAGCAGGTGGTACCCGGAGATGGTCAGTTGGCTAACTTAGCTCAGACATATTGTTTGGGAGAGGAATTCATGTCAGTCTCAATGGTGAGGATTAGGGCAATGGATGCCCTAGTGCATCATTGCATGGTAGCAATGATTGTGAGAGTCTATGGGTCTCTCGTGACTCAGTGAATCAGTGGGGGTCAGTTGAGGATTATGCAAAGGGCACCAGGGGGTGATCATTTTTCCTGGGGCTTGATGCTACACTCCAAGATGGTGAGGAAACTCGACAAGTGTCGAGCTGCAGACTTAGGGGAGTTTTCCTTTTGGTCCATTTTGGTAGCATGGGTTTAGTAGAGGGTGCCCATGTTGTGCCCTAGGGTGTTATTAGACTCACCTGGTATGTGAGAGCCGTGACTGAGGCAGTGGGCGATGATCTTAGTTCTTCATGGTGGTGGGGAGGGTGGCCACTATTTTATGGCTGAGGCTACATGGGTGTGGCATCAGATGCCATAGATCATACTCCAGTTTCCATACAGTGGGGTGGATTTCCAAGATGAACTAGAGATGGTGTTACCCCCAGGAGAGATATTCGAATAGAGAGGTATGATGTTATATTTGATGTTTTTATCTTTAGATAGTATATCATGTTTCTTAGGTATAGATGGATGTTGATTATATCATTTGTTTGTTGTGTGTGCAGATGTGGGACCTCGGGGGTGTGAGGTTGAGTTGGTTAGAGCACTAGCTTGTTAGGGGCCTACGAGACCACCGCGGGGAGAGTTGCAGGTGAGGGAGAGACAGTGATAGGAGGATGTTGTGGTGACACCCGTTGATGATGAGAAAGCGGCCAAGAGACACCGCTATGATGACCCCGGTGCAGGGCCGTCACATGCTCCTCCGGCTGGGTTCGGGGGAGAGTTTGAGGATTTTCACCGCTAATTAGAGGCAGTAATATAGGGACTTCCTGAGGGTATTTGGGTGCGAATCAAAGATGAGGGGGTCCCAGATCAATGTATTTGTCTTCCGACGGAGTCGCGGACTCTAATCTGCAGAGCAACTATAGCAGGAGCAGCAAGGACTAGGCGGTTGCCCCCAAGGCCTAAGGGACCTATAGCTAGTGGGGTACCTCCTCCAGAGGGAGGACCAGGTGGTGGTTCTATAAAGGTGCTTTGAGTGCCTCGGGATATGGAGTTTTGTATTTATAGAGGCTTACGAGCCTATTTCGTATATGGTGTTGTGACACTGGTTTTGTATTTATAGCAGTGAGATGGTCACTTACCTATGAATGTTGTACTTTGATGTACTATTTTTTTTGTAAACATTGATGGCACATTGACTGATATATATATATATATGGATATACATTTTGGGATCGTTGTGATGTTCACATGTGTTGATGGTTTTTATTGCTTTTGATGATGTCTAATCTATATGTTGTGACAGACTTTGTATGTATGTGTGATGGGATCTTAATGTGATAAATGCCAATCTAACACTAGATTAGCCACATTATCTTCTATTTGATTAAATTTTCTTGGAATATGTGTAAATGTAATTGAATCAAAATGTTGAGATAAAATTCTAACTTGCAGGTATTTGTGAAAGAGGCAAGGATCGCGGACACGGTACACATTGTTGAGCTGGAGGATGACAAGTTGGGAATCTAGTAACATGCTTAGGTAATGAATATGGAAACTATTGGCCTCTGCAAGGAGGCCAATGAAGGCTATGTATTCAGCTTGGTTGTTGGTAGTTGAGCCCAATCATATGCCACTGGAGTGGATCAGTTCATGTGAGGGGGTATAGAGGGCCCAAGCAACCGAAGCAAGATTCTGTGTCCAATGGCTGGCTCCGACGACATAACTGATGTGGAAGGTTGATGGAGGAGGCATCTATCAATAACACAAATGGTAGATTAGATGTAATATATGGAGGAAAAAAGAAGACTAAAAACTCTACAAAAGGAAAAATCCTAGTGTAGCATGGCTATGCTCAGGCATAAATTTCTTTAAGTACAACCTGTTGATGGGTTCTTTGAGGGGGTGGCCTTCAGGAGAGGCCAAGATGTATGCGTCTTTAGTGAGGCAATGTTGGATGATTTAAGGTCCATGCCATAATGACTCAAACTTTCCATGGCCGAAGGTATTGTGGGCGATATCATAAGAAAGGACAAGGTCACCTTCGTTGAACGATCAAAGGTTGACATGGCGATCAAAGGTGGCCTTCAACCATTTTTTGGCTGCCTCATTGTTCTGTAATGAAGATCGGATATCTTAATCCAATGACTCTAAGTTTAGAAAACTCTATTCCATTGGAGCAGTGTCGATTAATATCTCAATAGCAGTGGGTAAGGTGGGAATTTCTCACTCAATGGGGAGAGTGTCCTCGACCCCATGGACAATATGAAATGGTGTGAAACCAGTGGAAGTTTTGACTACCGTGCGATAACCCCATAGCACGGAAAACAACATATGGTGCCAATTGGTCTTATTTTTGTTAACCATGCACTGCAACATGGTTTTGAGAACCTTGTTGACCTCCTCTACCTGTCCGTTGGATTGGGGGTAGTATGGGGAGGAAAACTCATGGGAGAAGCCTAACCTGGAGGAAAGTTCGACGAAAATTTCATTCTCGAAGTGTTTTCCATGATCAGAGACTAACTGGAGTGGGACTCCAAAGTGGGAGATGATGTGGTTAAATAAAAAATGTGTTGCAGTGTCAACGGTGTTGTTGAAGGTAGGCATGGCTTCAGCCCATTTGGTGAAGTAATCAATTGCAACGACGATGTATTTGTGTCCATTACTGGATGGAGGGTTGCAAGTCATGAAGTCTATGCCCCATTTGAAAAATGGGCTAGTAATAATGACTGGGTGGAGAAGAGTGGGTGGTCCCCTTGCTTTGTTGGCATGTAGCTAGCATTTTTCACAGTGCTTCACAATGTAGATGCAATCGTGAAACAATGTGGGCCAAAAGTAGCCTGCTCGAATGATTTTTTGGGCGGTGGACATCCTGGAGAGGTGGCCAGTGCATGCGCCGCTGTGGCAGTCATTTAATACTCTATCGGATTCATTGATGGTCAAACATCGATGAAGTATGGTGTTGACCCCTTGGTGATATAAGATATCACTGATAAGGAGGTAGTGAGGGGCCTAGTGTTGAATACGTCGATGATCGTCTCAAGAAAGGTGATGGCCAAACTTTTGTGTTTGGAGGTAGATGAGGAGATCGTCGTACCAGGGATCATCCGAGGGGATGTAAAAGAGATGTTCGTCAGGAAAGTCTGTATTGATGGGGGAACTGGTAGTGTTGGAAGGAAATTTCGTAATGAGTTCGGTAAGGACGAGAGATTTCTTTCTCTTGGGTGTTGAAAATTCGAGGTCGTATTCTTGAAGGATAAGTATCCATATGGAAAATTTTCCATTGATTTGTCGACAACTGAGCAAGTATTTCATTGGGTTGGAAGCTGCAATGACTTTGGTAGTTTGAAGCAGAATGTAATGGCACAGCTTCTGGACTACGAGGACAACTGGAAGGGCGAGTTTCTCTTCATGATTGTATTTCAAGTGTGGTTCTGAAAGATTCTTACTAATGTAGTAAATGACATGCTCACAGTCATCATCCCCTAATTGGACGAGAACTCCTGCTATTGAGATGGTTGATGCCGATAAGTAGAGGATATAGTCACGATCATAGTCAGGTGGACTAATCAATGGGGTGTTGGAGAGTTCCCCTTTAAGGTCATCGAAAGTAGATTGGGCATGTTCATCCCATTGAA
>SNQJ01S0123170.1:10134-26776 GCA_010110895.2 Picea sitchensis | reverse complement strand
TTTTGTTTATAATGTTGTTATTTATGTTTCTTTTAATCCTGTTACATGTGCAGGTCTGATATCTTTAGATTAAATGATCTGTGATGTGTAGGAGGTTTATATTATAAATACCATCTATCATTTGCTTCATCAAAATACAAATGTTGTGATTACATATTCGATTTAAATAATGGGATTTATCTTTGAGTTTTAAATTGAATGATAAAATGCATAGATTGCTTCCAGATTTATCTTGTTGTAATCATGTATAATTATGAGATTACAGGTTTATGTTTTTGTTTCCTCTTCTGTCATTAAAACCTAAGCTGCCAATACATGTTCTGAATTTATTTAGAACAATCATAAGGTTCATTGCAGATTTCTCTCTTGGACATGGTAGTTGGGTGTTCACCACTCACGCAAATGCGTGGATACACCTCACTAATTCACTGACAGGATAACTTCTTTGTATTTTTCTTTCATTTACATATTATTGAAACTAGAATGTATGGTTCAGCTTTAACTATCCACATGTTCATGTTTCATTAACTTTTTTTTTGCAAGATTATTTAAATTTATAAAAGAAAAACAATAAATATTTTTATGTGCTTTCTTTATCTGCTTCCTAGAAGTAATATTTTTTCACATCGATTTTCGTAAGTTTCGATTAAAATTTGCATCTTGTAAATCATGTAAATAAATGAGACTTGTATATCTTCTGCTTAAATACAACTACTATAGTTACATTTGAACATATGTACATATATATAGTGTGTGTTTAGTAATTAGTTAGTTATTTCTCTCTTTTATTCGTTTCTTTTAGGATTCTTAGATTGGCTAACAGAGCCATTAAACCCATCAGAACGAGTTACACCAAACGGCTTGGGTTATTTAGACAACCCCGGACCGGACTCGTTCTTCCAGTTGACGGACGGTCAATTTCACCCGTCAACAATACCCTAACATATCAAATCTTGACTCATCCAAGAATATGTATGATTCCCTAACTAACCTCTTTGCAGTCAGAAATATTGGACAAGTGATGATTATGAAGAATGAGCTTTGTGACACAAACATGACTAAGGATGATATTTTAGCCTCATACTTTGTAAGGATTTATCAGTTGAAAGATCAACTACAATCCATTGAAGAAGTTATTTCATAAAAGGAAATTATGAATATTTCACTTAATGGTCTCTCTAGATCATGGGATGCATTTGTTGCAAGCATGAACACAAGGAAGGAGTTTCCAACGCTTGAAGAACTTTGGACCTGTTGCTCACAGGAAGAGAAAAGGATAAAGTCAAAAGGAAGAGGGTGCCCAATCCTATGCAACAAAGTTCAAGAGACATGGAGGTAAGAAAATATTTGGTTCAGGAAAGAAATTCAATCATAAGAGAGATATGTCAAAGGTAAAATATTATGGATTCCATGATTATGGTCACCACAAAAGGGATTGTCCTAAACTAGCAAAGAAGAGAAAGGAAAGACACCATGCGTCTGCTGCCAATGATGAAGAACCTTCAAAGAACGTTAAGCACGAAGAAACATATTTCTTCTACTACTCAACTCTTACATGATCTTTTGAATATGACATGTGGCTGATCTATAGTGGAGTTTCAAGACATATGACTAGTGATCATGAAAACCTCTCAAACATGAAGGAAAAGGAAACCTATCATAAAGTGGAACTTGAAAACAACTCTTATGAAGTCAAAGGCTTGGGAAAATATTCTATCAAAATGGAATCAAGTAATGATGTTCATCTTAACAATGTTTTATATGTTCTTGGTTTGAAAAATAATTTAGTATCTATTTCTTGCTTGGAAAACAAAGGAGATAGAATAGTCTTTATCAATGGAAAAGTTCTTTTATGGTCTAAAGATTAAAAAATAGAAGATGTTAGAATTATTTTGATACGTGAAGGAATATTGTATAAACTCCTAGGTCAGAAAGCTCAAACTCTTGTACATGATGAACTCAATCCTAGTGAGTTATGACATAGAAGGTATGCTCACCTTAATTATAAAGCATTGCCATATCTAAAACAGATGGTTGTAGGCATACCAGAATTACAATCAGTACACGAACGTATTTGCAAAGGATGTGCACTTGGGAATAATATTAAGAAGCCATTCCCAAGAAGTGAGAATGGATCCAAGTTGGATTTGATACACTCATGTGTATGTGTTCCTATGCCAGTGAAGTCTCTAGGAGGCTCTCTTTACTATGTGACGTTGATAGATGAATTCTCAAGAAAGACTTGGATGTATCTAATAAAGAGGAAATATGAAGTATTTAGCAAGTTCCAAGAATTCAAGGATGAAGTGGAAAACTTGACAAATAAGAAAATCAAGACACTAAGATCTGAGAATGGAGGAGAATACACCTCCAAGGATCTTCTTGTCTTTTTTAAAGTAGTTCGGATTAGGAGGGAGCTAATTGTCCCACATAATATTCAACAGAATGGTGTGGCAGGAAGAAAGAACTGTTCCATTGAAGAATATGTTAAGACAATGATGAATGACTAGAATCTATCCATGTTTCTATGGGGAGAAGTAGCTATAACAATTGTATATATTCATAATAGAGGTCCTCATCGTATATTGAAGAAAATGACTCCAGAAGAAGATTTCTCAGGAAATAAGCCAAGTGTGGAACACGTAAGGATCTTTGGGTTTCCTATCCATATCCATGTTCCCAAGGACAAAAGGAAGAAGTTGGAACCTTCAGGAAAGAAGGGCATATTCGTTGGATATAGTGATACATCAAAAGCTTATAGAATCTATGTCACAGGTCAACAGAAGATTGAAATTAGCAGGGACGTAACTTTTGATGAGAAGATTGCCTTCAAGAAATATATAGAACATCCCATAGACTCCAATGATGAAGAAGAATATGAAGAACCCAAGGAATAAAGTACATGTTCACCAGAACATCCCAGTGAAGCACCAGACCAACCACTTGAACCTGTAGAACCAGTTGTTGTACCCAAGAATAGAAAATGACCAAGATGTCTAGAATCCACCTTACAAGAAGTAGAAAGACATAAAGCTCCCAGTGGCACCTTCAAGGAAAGCAAGAGGCCCAAAATATTCTCTAGTTATGAGGAACTCATGAAAAATCTTGTTAATGCAAAAGTAGTCAAGAAGAAAGAATGGAAGGAAGCTATGATGGAAGAATATCAATCCATGATGAAAAATTATGTATGGGAAATTGTGCCTAGACCTGAAGGAAAGTTGGTAGTAAATTCAAAGTGGTTGTACAATATAAAGCATGCAATAGATGGGAGTATCGATAAATACAAGGTGATATTCGTGGCTAGAGGGTTCTCCCAGCAGAAGGGAGAAGACTATGATGAGACGTTTGCTCCAGTTGCCAGATATATTGATCCAGGTGGATATCGGTGGCCACCCACCTTTTCCAGCTAGCTCAAAATAGCTTTCTAACAATTTTGGTAATTTACTATTTTTAGCAGTTTTTTTGGGTCCTGAACTTCCGAAGCCGTTTTGAGGCCCTAAACGACGTTTTTTTGGGTATGTTGTGATCGCAAAATGTCATTGTGAAGTTTTGGGCAATAGTTGTAGTCCTTGAATAGATCTTTCCAACAGGCTATTATACGCCTAAAACGGAGATCGTATGCAAAAGTTACGACCCCGGGAAGTTGATGTATTGACTTACCCAAACGGGGCCCACGTGACTTTTGGCGCTTCATCTCCTAGGGTTAGGTTTTTGGATGTCTAGGGTTTTTAACACTCCTGTTTATTGTGAAAAGGATTTCAGAGACTCATTGTAATGATCTTATTGTGAATGAGCACAGTCGTCACATCTCTTCTCAGAGATAAGCCGCCACCATTCCAGCAAGCTTATTTTCTGCTGCATTTTATAGTTTCAGCTTATTTCCTTATTGAATAGAAAACCAGTTTTACTAAATCTTTGTTATTATGTGTTAAGCATCTGTTAATAATCTGTATTCATTTCGTTCTACTCATAAAATCTGGATCAGTGGTATCAGAGAGGTCTTCTCCTTGTCGTCTTAATGCATGTCCCCAACGAAGTCACATTATAAAGATTTGGTTCTCGATCTTGTTTCTCTTGAGGACCAAAGCTCTCACACGCCCAAGAGACCTCTCATGGTAGGAGAAAACAAATATGATGGGACAAGAGATCCTTTCAAAATGTTTCTTGAGGAAGCCCTCAAGCAACAAAGGAATTATATGATGGATAGTTTCACACAAATCCTTCGGCGACTACCAACATGCGACACATATTCTTCGAGCGGAGGCACCGCCCCCTTCAAGGTACAAATAAACTTTGATATTCCTGTATTTGAAGGTCAGATATACGCAGATGGTGTAGACAAGTGGTTGAATCTACTGGAAGGGCATTTTTATGTCCGTAATTTTTCGAATAGAGAAAAGATTACTTTTGCGCTTCTCAAAGTCGTTCCCCATGTCAAATATTGGTGGGAAACTTTTTGTGAGCAAAAGGAAACAGAGGAAACCTCATTATTTGCAGTCACAACCACCAGGGAATCCTTCAGGGATGCTATTAAGGAACAATACTATCCTGTTGGAATTTATGACGACTTGTATACCAAATGGACCACACTGCGGCAAGAAAGAGACCAAGCAGTGCCAGAGTTCACAAATATCTTCCATACCTTGCACACCAAGTTGGGTATCAAAGATTCAGAGCAACAACTAGTGCTCAAGTATCATGGTGCACAATTATCCAGACCAAAATGTAATTTATGGACATCTCATCCTTGGGCGCGGCCTACCGATTTTCCATCAAAATCGAGCAGAAGCTCAAACAAAAGATGCGTCAATTTGGGCCCGAGAACCCCTCACAGCAAAAGATAGGAAAGGGTGTCCCTAGCCCATAGAACAAAGGACAAAGAAAATATGGACAGTATCAGGAAAAACAGTCAAAGCCACAAGCAAAGAAGGACACTGGAAAGACAAATAAAGATACCGGGAAGTGTTTCGACTTCCATAAGAGCCCTTGGCATAACACTATTGACTGCTGCTCAAAGAAGTCACTGGTGGTCGAAGTGAAATCCTCTGAATCAGATGCGGGTTTTGAATCTAAGTCAGAACCAGAAAGGGGAAGACGAATCATTGACAAGGAACCCAGTGACACCGTTGCTACCACCAAGCTCCAGTCTGATGAACTAGATGAGCCAGAATAAGGAGAGTGACTCTTCCATTCACAGATGTGGGTAAAAGGAAACCCGATGCACTTCATCATTGATAGTAGTAGCTGGAATAACCTCATCTCAGCAGAGGTTGTCAAGATATTGGTCATTTCGACAATGCCACACCCACAACCCTACACCATTGGTTGGCTCTACCAAGGAAGCGATCTCCGCATCAGCCAACAGTGTCGACTGTCATATGGAATCAATACCTTCAAAGACGAGGTATTTTGTGATGTCGCTCCTCTCGAAGTTTGTGATTTTATTTTGGGACAACCTCATTTATGGAAATGTCATGGTGTATATGATTCTAGGCCTAGTAGTGTTATTATTATTTTGAACAGGAAATTGTACAGGATACCTGAGGTAGTTCCACCTAGTGTTATTTCCTTGATCTCTGCCAAGCAATGCAGGAAGGTCATCTCTCAGACGGGGAATTTTGTCTTCTTCCTGATTCACTCTTGAAATGAGTGAAAGATCACAACCACATCCAGGGTATCTGCGGTCGATCTCTCCACACAGCAGAAGCAAGTAGATAATGTTAGCGTCAAAAGTCACCCCTGGATTTCTTGCAGGAGCAGAGCCCAATGCCCATCAGTTTTATGTCACGATTGTTTTAAGGGGTGATCGAATGGGTAGTAACTCGGGAAGATATCACTCTAATTCAAGGATTGGGTCTGGTATGTAAGGAACAAAGGAGGTCTTGATCTAACTTCAGTCAGTGAGTTGATTGTAAAATGGGCAAGTGGAAGACTTAGTGAGAGGAGTGAACGAACTACTTCAGGCAATAGGCCTTTCAGCAGTTGGTAGAAGAAAAACTCTAAATGCAAGATCCTCTTGGTTCAGGGCTTCAGGAAACTGAAAGGGGAACTTGACTGGATCCTCCAATTCCAAGTCGTTCAGTGCTAAGAAAATCACAGATACCAATTAGAAACAACACAACTGTTACAGTGATCCAACCTACATCATCCTATAACAGTCACAACTCGACTGGATCCTCCAATTTCGAGTTGTTCTAACATAGTGTAAACAAAGACATGAAATAAGTTGACATTCATAAGGAAAGAAATCTCAAGAGTTCATACATAACCAGAATAACAGTGCTTCATTAAATTTTTACAACCCTGGAGCCTTGCTCAACCATCGATAGATTACAAAAATACAAAGGCTGAGTCTATATACTTAGGAAAAATCACCTCACAGAGGCGTGTCCAGTTACCCAAGGCTTGGTGTCCCTTCATTCAAACTCATATTGATATATTTCTTCGAGCGCCACCTTAACTGTGCATGGCTCCTGTAAGGAAGGTAGCTGAGACATTAAATGTCGAGCTAGCATGTGCAGACTTTTCTGTCTATTCGAAGACTTCAGCATGGCTCCTTGAAAAAAAATCGGTACACAGGACCCCCTTCGAGCAGATCGATTGCCAGATTCTCCATACCTCACATTTAATGATCGAAAGGAGGTTTCAACCACCCATTTTTGCCTTCATTAACTTCAAACGAGAAACAGGATTGAGATCGGATCCGATGGCGCCTGGAGATCACGATGATCCCCTCTGTAACTGAACTCAGTGCCTTTGGCCCCTCTTACACAACTCTTTTCGTTTCCCAAATGACCACGGGATGTGACCCCGTGCTTACTCTCAACGGTGCTTTTCGACGCTCACAGATATGAGGGAGATGCTCTTTGCGCTTCGAAACCGTGATGGGCAGAAAGGCGGAGAGCCTCCTCGCGCGCTAGGTGTCTGCTTCAGATGGACGGCTGAGACTGCCCTTTGATACTGCAGGCCCGACTTCGGGTGCCATCGACACTTCGGGGTTTGGGGTTTCGAGATATTCAACGACATAAAACCTCCACCCTTTGGACTCGCGATTGCCGAAAAGCCGACGTGACTAGATTTCGTGCCACGCGTTCTTTTGGGATGAACGGCTGCCACCCATTTCGCTAGCCTCGGCGCAACTTCACTAGACGAAATTTCCCACCAACCGTTGATCTGTTCCTTTGGATGAATCCTAGCCACTGAAATCAGACTGGACGCTTGCTTTAAGCTCGAAACGGACTTCTTCCATGAGCTGCGCTCGACACTCATCACACCATTTGCAGGCCTGATCGCTCTTGTGCCTTGGATGATAAATGTTACTAATAGATAATATCGTCGAAGAATACTCGGATATCTTCTCCTCACATACTAGGGTACCTCTACACTGTCAAGTCAAGCACCCCATCGATATGACCCCCAATGCACCACTGCCCAATGGGCCAGTCTATCACTGCTCTATGTTAGAGACTGAGGAGATCAAGTGACAGATCCAAGAACTACTCCACAAGGGGCACATCCTTCCCAGCTCATCACTTTGCGGGAGCCCAATCATACTGGTACAAAAGAAAGATGGAACCTGGCGACTTTGCATTAATTATCGGGCCCTGAATAAAATCACAGTCAGAAACTGGTACCCAATTCCCCAAATCGACGACCTCCTTGATCAACTCACGGGGGCCAAATACTTCAGTAAGATTGATCTGAAGTTTGGCTACCACCAGGTCCCGATATAACAGGCAGATGTATGGAAGACCGTCTTCAAGTCAAAGGAAGGCATTTTTGAATGGTTGGTCATGCCCTTTGGTTTGAAAAATTATCCAGCCACTTTCATGAGGATGATGGATGATATCCTGCGACCATTCACCAATACTTTTGTAGTGGTTTATATGGATGGCATTCTCATTTACAACAAGTCTTGGGCAAAACACTTGCAGCATATTCAGCAGGTTATGCACACCCTGCAGTAGCACAAGCTATACGCCAACTTGGAAAAATGATCCTTCGGCATGGACAGGGTCCATTACCTGGGCTACATCATTGATTAGCATGGCATACATGTGGATCCAGCCAAGATCTAAGTCATCTGTGACTAGCCAGCCCCAACCACACTCACTGAGCTTCGGAGCTTCGTGGGCCTTGCCAATTTCTACCGCAGGTTCGTGTTGGGATTCTCCCATATTGCATGGGCTCTCAGAAAAATTACCAGGGGTGGTGGTAAGGAAAAATTTGTGTGGGGCCCATCCCAACAACAAGTGTTCGATGATTTGAAGCAGCGCTTGTGCTCAACCCCAGTAGTTTCACTACCAGACCTGCAACAACCCTTTAAGATTGAGACAGATGCTTCAGACTATGTTGTGGGCATCGTTCTCACTCAGCACGGCCACCACGTGGCCTATCATAGTGAGACACTATCATATATTGTTCGTAATTACCCTACTTATGACAAAGAAATGTACTCCATTGTGCAAGCCTGCCGCCAGTGGATACATTACATTCTTGGAAAGGAGACAGACATCCACACTAATCATAAGCCATTGTAGTTCATGTAGATACAAGGAAAATTACAGAATGTCCGCCATCAAAAGTGGTCCACATACTTACAACAATTCCACCTCAACATCAAGTATAAAACAGGAAGCACCAACCGCGTCGTTGATTGCCTCAGTAGACCGCCAGTCGGGGCACTCACCACAATGCTAGACTCTTGCGTCCATGAGACCTCTGGATGGCCCCAACTCTATGAGACAGACCCGAACTTCACCACCACCTACCAAATGTTGGGTGCAAATGCAGTTGTCGATAAATTCCATCTTTAGGAGGGGTTATTGTGTCGTCTGGGCCATATCTGTGTTCCATCAACTGAGAAAGTGAAGATGATCTAGGAAGCCCACTATAGTCGGGTGGAAGGACACTTCGGTGTTGAAAAGACAGTGGTGATGCTACAAAAACATTTCTGTTGGCCAAAACTTCGACAGGAGGTCAGCAAGTATATCAGGTCCTGCACTACCTGCGCTATTTCCATACCGACCACTAAGAAATAGGGCCTGTACACCCCTCTTCCTACTCCTGACACACCATGGGAATCCATCTCAATGGACTACATGTCGGGCCTCCCATCCACCAAGCGGGGAAATGACTATGTTTTTGTGGTTGTTGATCGCTTTTCTAAGATGGTGATTCTGGTTGCCTGCAAGAAGAGCATCACAACAGAAGCCATTGCCAAGCTCTTCTTTCAACGAGTCTAGGTACATTTTGGAATACCACAAACCATTGTCTCAGATCGGGACAATCGATTTCTCAACACATTTTGGTCGAGCCTCTGGTCACTGCTGGACACCAATCTCACCAAATCCACGACCTTCCACCCCCAGACAGATGGCCAAACTGAGGTTGTAAATCAAATGCTCATGCATATCCTGCGCATGTATAATTCCAAGCACCCTCGCACATGGGATGAGAGTCTTCCCTATGTCTAGTATAGCTACAACCGAGCCCTGCATAGCTCAACCGGCCACATCCCCTTTCAGGTGGGGTTGGGATTCCAACCATTGGGTCCCATAGATGTTGCACTTCCCCTTGCAGACACCTTGNCTTGTAGAAAGAACGCCTTACATGACCCTATCGGAAGATTTGCCCACTCCATTATGGCCCATACACCATCACCAAGGCTATGGGGGATAATGCTTTTGAGCTCAGCATTCATCCTTTCCTTGGCCTGCACCCAGTGTTCAACGTGGACCTCCTTCGGCCTTATTTCCCACCATTATTGGACACCTCAGACATAGCAGAACAATTGACACCAACAGAGATCAACCCCGACTGCATACAATAGGCCTCCAGTGATAATATTGTGGACACACATATCAAGGGAACTCAACAGCGAAGGATCCATCTTTATCAAGTCGTCAAAGCAGGGCAACTCCTGCACCAAGGCAAGTGGCTCACCCAGGGCCAAATTCAGTAGAAATTTCCTCATCTGATGGGGGAACTCAACGCAATGGAGACAATTTATTCCTAATGAGGGAGGATTTATACAGGTGGATATCGGTGGACACCCACCTTTTCCAGCTGGCTAAAAACAAATTTCTGACAATTTTGGTAATTTACTATTTTTAGAAGTTTTTTCGGGTCCTAAACTTCCGAAGCCGTTTTGAGGCCCTAAACGATGTTTTTTTGGGTATGTTTCAATTGGAAATAGTTGTATTCCTCGGATAGATATTTCCAACGGGCTATCGTATGCCTAAAACGGAGATCATATGCAAAAGTTATGACCCCGGGAAGTTGATGTACTGACTTACCCAAACGGGGCCCACATGACTTTTGGTGCTTCATCTCCTAGGGTTAGGTTTTTGGATGTCTAGGGTTTTTGACACTCCTGTTTATTATAAAATGATTTCAGAGCCTCATTGTAATGATCTTCTTGCAAATGAGTGCAACCATCACATCTCTTCTCAGAGATAAGCCACCACCATTCCAGCAAGCTTGTTTTCTGCTGCATTTTACAGTTTCAGCTTATTTCCTTATTGAATAGAAAACCAATTTTACTGCATCTCTATTATGTTGTGTTAAGCATATGTTAATAATCTATAATCATTTCGTTCTACTCATAAAATCTGGATCATATACCTCTATTAGAGCCATCATATCTCTTGTAGAATCCATGGGTTGGAGTTTACATCAGATGGATGTAAAGACCACTTTTCTCAATGGAGTAATTGAGGAAGAAGTATACTTAGAGAAACCTCAAAGTTTTGAGGTACACCCAAGAGATACCCATGTACGCAAATTAAAGAAGGCCTTGTATGGAATCAAGCAAGCTTCAAGAGCTTGGTATGCAAGAATTGATAGTTACTTAACGAGAATTGGATTTTCCAAGAACTATGTTGATCCAAACCTTTATTATAAGGTTGTGAATGATGCACCTATGATCCTACTACTATATGTTGATTATTTTTTTCTAATAGGTGCAACACCTCTCATTATTCATTGTAACAAGGATCTAGCCTCTGAATTTGATATGAAGGATTTTGGTCTCATGCATTACTATTTGGGACTAGAAGTATGGCAGAAGTGTGGTGAAATATTCCTAGGGAAAGGGAAGTATACTGTAAAGATACTTTAGAGGTTTGCGATGATGTATTTCAAATCCATGGAAACTCCCATGGTGATAGATATGAGGAAGTTGAGAGACTCTGATTCTGATCCAGTAGACTCATCCCTATATTGGCAGTTGATTAGCTCATTGATGTATTTGGTGAATACCCAACCGAACATTTGATTTTCTATGAACACGTTGAACTAGTTCCAAGTGGAACCTATACATGAGCATTGGATAGATGAAAAGCATATTTTGAGATATCTTCATGGGATGCTAAACTATGGTTTGAGATATGCCTCAAACATTGATGTACAATTGCATGGATTTACTGATTCAGATTGGGCAGGGAGTGCAGATGACAAAAAGAGTACTTCTGGTATATTTTTCAGTTTGGGATCTACTATGATATCATGGGCTAGTAGGAAACAAAATTATGTTTCACTTAGCACTGCAGAAGCATATTATATTGCAACTTGTGATGCTTGTACGGAAGAAGTATGGCTTTGTAAGCTAGTTTTTGGACTATTTGATCAAGTGTTGGATTCAAATGTGATATATTGTGATAATCAAAGTTGTGTGAAGCTTTCATAGAACCTCGTGTTCCATGACATGTCAAATCACATTGATATCAAGTACTATTTTCTTCGTGATAAAGTCCATAAGGGAGAAGTGAATCTCCAGTACATCTCCATCAATAAGAAGACAACTGATATTTTGACAAAGCCTCTATTCAAGATAAAGTTTGCATACTTGAGGGACAAGATGGGACTCGTGGAGATTTCTCCCTTGGTTGAAAGGGAGGAGATTACTTCCTCGATTGGGAGTGAGTGTTGATGGATAGACATTCTCCTTGTGGAGAATGGTCTGGGTTGACAAATTCTTGATGTGTATCATCCTAGTACAGCTTAGATATGATGCAGAGCATCATGCTAGTAAATCTTAGATATGATACACATGTCCTGAGACACATCATGCTAGTAAATCTTAGATATGATGCATTGATCTCATGCTAGTACAACTTATAGATGATGGTTATGCCTGAGTCACATCATGCTAGATATGATAATGCTAGTACAACTTAGAGATGATCGTATAGCTTAGAGACGATGCAAGTGACTCACATCATGCTATATATGATCATGTTAGTACAACTTAGATATGATGGAGAGCATCATGCTAGTACAACTTAGATATGATCATACAACATGAGACTATTTAGAGTCTTGATCTACATCATGCAAGTACAACTTAGAGATGGTGCATTGACACCATGATAGTATGGCTTAGANCGTAGATGGTACTCCACATCATGCTAGTACAAATTAGATATGATGCAGAGAATCATGCTAGTAAAACTTAGATATGATCATACAAATTATATATGATGTAGTGGAGAGGATGGTTCTTGGAGTCATTGAGGACATTCAACATTTGTTGGGACAGTGATTATTCTAGGATGTATGTTCGGATTAGAAGAATGGTCCTTGTATCACTCTGTTGAGTGAGTGACTTATTCAGCATCATGCCCGATTACTTAGATGGTGTATGGCCTCAAGATATGATGCAGTTGATGATATATATTTTATATCAGGATGCTATCAAATGATATTGATAGTGGTGATGTTGCTTGTGACTTGATCTACATGACCATGAGATAGCTTGTGTGGTTATGACAATGCTACTTGTTAATAACTCCCTAGCTAGGAGGGAGTGTTGATTTTATGGTAGCTTTAGAAGGCAACCTCCATGTGTAACCTATGACTAGATTAGAATATTCTGGAAGCTAGAGAAACCCTAAACATATGTGTAGCAACCCTAGAAGACAAGTCGGCTCAATAAAAAAATTAATATTAAAGTAATATCTTCTTGAAGGAGAAGTAAGCCTAGACAAGTGACAAAGAGTATTACAAATAAGAGGGCGCTTGAGATCATTTGGACACACTCACTCCCAAGTCAAGTAGTGTGCAAGTCTAGAGAAGGAGTGCATCTACAACTACTACAACTAGTTTTTGGTATTGGTTTTTGGTTTGTGGACGTTTTTCTTGGTGCGCTATTCTTGGAGAGAGAGATACGTTATCTACTGGTTATCTGTTGGGTCTGGTACTACTTCCGAAATTATTCTATCTATCAAGGTTATGATGCTCAGGGGTGGTTGCGTGCCTATGGTTGGGTGAAAATATTGAGATATTGTCTATGGTTAAACGAGCACATCTTAACATGAACAATTTCAAGCACTTTAGAGTGTTTGGAAACAAGTGTTACATAAAAGGGCAGACAAGAAGATTGGAAAATTTGACTCTCGGCTGGATGAAAAAATATTTTTTGGGTACTCATGCAAAAGCAAAGAATATAAGTGCTACAATCTAAGACTCAACAAGATAGTGGAAAACATCAATGTAGAAGTTGATCAAATAGACTTTTTGAAGACCAGGAAGGAAATAATAAATTCAAACATCCTTGAAGAATAGGAAAATGAAGAACTAAATCAAGAAGAAGAGGAAGAAGAATAGAAAGAAGAGAAGCAACCAGATGCAGAAAAAGAAAAAAACAACCAACGAGATTTTCAGACACCTTTGAGGACACCTAACCATTGGGTTTAAAAGAATCATCCACTGGAACAAATCATTGGAGATAGAAGTGTCAGAGTAGAAACCAGAAGAAGAAGGAAAGAACATAAACATGAACAAGGACAGTTTTCATTACTGTCCACAGCTGAACCAAGTAACTTTGAGGAAGCCATAAATGATGAACATTGGATCAAGACTATGGAAGAAGAACTAAATCAAATAGAGAAGAACAAGACATGGGAACTAGTTCCAAGAACAAAGGACAAAATGGGTCTTCAAAAAAAATCTAAACGAAGATGGATAGGTAACTAGAAACAAAGCAAGACTAGTGTTCAAAGGATATGCTTAAGTTGAAGGAATAGATTTTGAAGAAACCTTTTCTCTCATGGCCAGAATGGAAGCAATTAGAATGTTCTTGTCTTAAATGCATGCTCCGAAAGGATCAAAGTGTATCAGATGGACGTAAAATCAAATTTTCTAAATGGAGACTTAGAAGAGGAAGTCTATGTAGAATAACCATAAGGGTTTCTACTATCAGAAAAGGAAGAATATGTTTGCAGATTGAAGAAAGCTCTGTATGGACTTAAGAAAGATCTGAGAGCTTGGTACTCAAGATTGGACATGTACTTACAACAACAAGGATTCAAAAGGGGAAATGCAGATAGTAACCTCTACATAAAAGTGGATCAAGGAAGTATGATTATTATTGAAGTGTATGTTGATGACATCATCTTTGTAAGTAATGATGATAGATTGAGTCGAAATTTTTCCAAGGATATGCATAATGAATTTTAGATGTCCCTACTTGTGGAGTTTACTTTCTTCTTAGGACTCTATATATCTCAGCTAGATGAAGGAAATTGCATTTCCCAACCAAGTACATCAAGGAAATGTTAAATAAGTTCAAAATGGAAGATTGTAAACATGTGAGTACTCCTATGGTTACCGTTTGCAAGTTGCACAAAGATGATGAATATAAAGAAGAGGATCAAATAATATATAGATCAAAGATTGGTATTCTACTCTATGTGACAGCTTCAATACTATATGTAATGGAACCAGTTGGACAAGTTGCAATATTTCAAATGGAACCAAAGGAAACCCATGTACTTATAGTAGCAAAAAGGATCTTCAAATATCTTAAAGGAACAATAGATTTTGGACTATGGTGTATGAAAGGAAATGAGTTAACTATGGCCACCTACATGGATGTATATTGGGAAGGAAGTATTGATGACAGAAGAAGTACAAGTGGAGCATCTTTCTACTTAGGTGACTACTTAGTGTCATGGTTGAGAAAGAAGTAATCTTCAGTATCCTTATCCACAACAGAAGCAAAATATATCGCAACAACAACATGTTTTACTCAGATTCTTTGGATGAAGCAAACCCTGCAAGACATACAAGTGATATATGATGAGATTATTTTGATACTATGTGACAACACCAACCCTATAAACATCTCCAAGAATCCAGTGATGCATTCCAAGACCAAACAGATTTTTATTAAGTTCCAATTTTTGCAGGAACAAGCCATAGAAAAGAATTTCAAGTTGGAGTGTTGTAGACATATTGACAAATCCTCTTACTAGGGAGACCTTTGAGTACCTTCAACAAAAACTAGGAGTAATTTATGCTCCAAATTGATTTCCATAATCTTCTGCAAGGACAAAAAGGGGAATATTTTCAGGGGGAGTTACCCTTGTCCATTGATGTCAAAGGGGGAGAGAAAAACAATAAAACTGGAAGCATGAAGACATGGGGAGTCAACATGAATAAAAGAGGACATTACATTCATTGGGATAAAAATTACAAAGATAGGGGGAGCATGGATTTTTACTAAGTTTCCATCAATGCAAAAGGGGGAGATTGTTGGAAAATTGGTTATCATTGATGTCAAGCTTAGAAGAAGTCCTAAATCAAATCCCAGAAGACCCTAAAATTAATGATGATGTGTCCACTTCAATAATCCTTTAATATACTTGAATTATCCTTGGAATAAGTGTATATAACTCCAAATTGGTCTCCTTATGCCGTAGCTTTTAAGCATGGCCCCCACAGGATGAGATAACATGTGGTTGTTTCCACATACCCACTTTGAGTTGTACACAAATGGATCCTTGAAGAATCACTAAAACCAAGTGAAGAGGCCCCTAAAGTCAAGTGAAGAAGACAATAAAACCAAGAGAAGAATCCCCTAAAGTAAAGTAAAGAAGCCCCTAAGGTTGGCCATCCTTAAGGAAGAGGTGTGACCCAAAAGTTGTGACCCTTGGTCGCACCCCCTCATGTGGAGAAGACACATATAAATAAGAGGATCCTCATTTGGAATTTGGATCACACAAATTCGACCTATCCAATGAAGATGAGTTAATTTCCAAGGGAAGATGAAGTGAAGAAGGGATAAATTCCAAGGGAAGATGAAGTCTTGTGATGATTTGTTCTAGGATTTTCTTTGAAGGTCATCTTGGAATTTTCGATATAAATGGTTTTATAGAATGATTCAGATAGTGAAACTTAGAGGTGTTTCAAAATAGATAGTGAAGAATCTCGGGTATGAATTTCAGGTCTTGATTCATTACAGGTTTGGATTTATACTCCGTGGAATTTGAGGTTTTTAAAACGAGGGTTTTCTTCTTCAAAACAATTCATCTTACTGTTAGTCCCAAAAGTTGCACTTGACTGTTAGAGGGCAAGTTAGGGCATCATCGATTTATTGCAAAGTGTTTTGAAGGTTTTTATGGTTTGGTTTTTTTAATAAGGTGGTTGAAAACTGGCTCAAGGTTATAACATAAACAATAAATTCAGAATAAGAACATAACATATCTCATTGACTAGTTAAAAGGTAGTCACATAGATGAATTAGACAAATAAGGAAAAGGAGAAAATGAAGTTTTCAATTTTTCAACTTCACATAAATTCTTATTTCAAAATATCATAAAGAAACAAGAATATCATCTTGAAATCAAAACTTGAAAAT
>SNQJ01S0123170.1:0-10084 GCA_010110895.2 Picea sitchensis | reverse complement strand
AACATAACATATCTCATTGACTAGTTAAAAGGTAGTCACATAGATGAATTAGACAAATAAGGAAAAGGAGAAAATGAAGTTTTCAATTTTTCAACTTCACATAAATTCTTATTTCAAAATATCATAAAGAAACAAGAATATCAGCTTGAAATCAAAACTTGAAAATAATCACCACAACAAATTATTTATTGTATTAATTAATAATCAAGAAAACAAATGCATTACCGTCTAAATAATGAACTCAAGCATGAAGAGAAAAGAATAGAGTAGAAAAGAGAGTTTAATCATCCATATGCCTTTTCTATTAAGTGTCAAATAGAACATAAATGTCGTACAAGGATTCACAAAATAGGTCCCTTGGATCTCCAATTTTTCCACCCTTACTTCTCCTTCTACAAAGTTTATATAGAAACAATACATAATTATCAAGATCCAAAAGAAATGGATCTGAAAACCTCCTCAGATATATTTAGTTTCTTGTTTCAAATAATCAAGGAAAATATCAAATCTGATCTCCAAGTCGAATTGATGAGGTAGCTTGTCAACTGTTGTCCATGAGATATTTTAGGAAAATAAATCTGGAAAATTCCTGAAAAATAAGGTCCAACAATCTCTTTGTAACTCCCAAACAATGATAGTTGTGTAGAAACTGAGAGAGGATTTTGTGAAGGGGCTCGTTCCCAACAAAAACCTACTTTGGTTTCCAAACATTCATCTCCAGCTGTTCTGAAACCTCTCCCAAAATTACTAACTAAAACAAGAAATTATTTATTGTGAAATATCAGAAAAATAGGCCTCAAAGATCAATTTGAATATCTTAAAATGTGATTTCTATGTAAAAACCGAGAGATTTTTTTGTGAAGGGTCATGTTCCCAAACAAAACCTCTTTTGGTTTCAACAAACTACTCTCCAGCTATTCTATAACCTCTCTTGAAGAAAAAGACTAAAACAGGTAAAAAACAGAGTATTTCCTATAGCTTTATCAGAAACTTAGGCCTCAAAGATATATCTGAATATATTAAAATGTGATAGTTGTGTAAAACCTAAGAGAGGTTTTTGTGAAGGGGCATGTTCCCAACAAAAACCTCTTTTTGTTTCAACAAATTCATCTCCATAGTTTCATAAACTGCTTTTGAAGATAAGGACTAAAATAGGAAAAAACAGAGTATTTCCTGTATTTGATTTCTGTTTTTTCTTCTTTCTGTTGTGTTCATCTTTACTTTTTGAAATCCTGTATCTTCTCTTGTTGTTCGGAATTCCATTGCTCCACCTGAGATTTTTCTTTCTTTTATTGCTTTACCATTTTTTCCTTTGGCACTTTTCTTACTTGTCAATTTATGTTTATGCTTGACTGTGGGTTTAATTGGATTTACATTGTAATCTTCATCTTTTTCTTCTTCCATTTTAATGTCAATATCAGGAAACATTTCAATCTCTACATCAAGTTTTGATCTCTTACCTTTGTTGGTGGTGGCCTTGTGTTGGTTTTCATCTACAGGAGTATCAACAAGAAATTGTTGAGTCTGTTTCTTTCTCTTACTGGTCCTTGTCACCCTTGTGTCAGACATTTCCCTTTTAATAGGAGTTTCATCAATGGAATACTCTGTTTCAGTGTAACAACCCTTTTCCCTTTTCCTCTTTTCTGTTTGTTGGGTTGTGGATAAGGATTTAGTGATTGGGCCAACCAGCTCTAGGGTTGTTGTACTTTCCTCAGAGTAGACATGACCAGGGTCTTAATTAGGACTTGATGAAACAAGCTACTCTTTGTAGTGGCAGGGTGTGACTACACCCTTTTTGACATCTTTGTCAAGCTTTTGAGTAAAAAGTGAGGCAGATTTAAAGGGCAGTCTTCGTTTCGATGCATTAACAACCTGATGTGGTATATATAAATCAATGAGAATCTGCCTTCACAGGTGATATACCTATGGATAATGATTAAAGCAGTGTGCCATTCTGGTCAGATCCAACTATGAGGGACTCCCTTTCTCTAATCCGGGTTTTTCTTATCTGGTAGCAAAAATTGATTGACAAACTCTATGACCACATGCTCCTTCTTCCACCAACATTCTCCTCCAATTACCAATCTGGAAGCTTTAGCGATGGACTGTTCTATCATCAGCATTAGCAACTTTTCGATCTCCACTTCGAAACCATCGAAGTTCTGTGAAAATGCCATAGATACATGTTCGTCATAACCTTGGAAGGTGGTGAGGAATTCGAACTAGCCAGGGTCTTTAAACCTCTATTCCATCTACATATATGCTTCAAGAAGCTCAGCACCCTCGAGTTCCACTCTGACAACTTTTCGACTTCTCTTAGGTTCCATATCGATAAGACGATGTTGCAACTTGGCACTGTCGGAAGTTGAATTTACAACCTGTAACTGTTAACATATAACAATTTCTTCTAAAAGACACATGCGCTTATAATTCAACAAAATCAGAACAGCGAGTGACAGGATCATATAATGATGTTTTGAAACTGACTGATTGAAATGGGTCTTTGCAAGGTACAGGATGATCCCATCATGTAACGATTTGAACTGTATAATTGATTCCAGAGATATAGTGGGACACATGCAGATTATAGGTCCATGACTTATGTAATCATAACAAAATTAGGGTGGCTGGCACTTATCATGGCATCATGACATTTAGCGCTACGGGAATAATTTCATTCCAGTAGCGCTATTAATGACTTGGCAGAAATTTGAATTTGTAGGATTCAAATAGGCAAACGATGTGACAAATATTGTAAAACCATGTCTTAAATGCTCAAACTTAAAGAAATTATTCAAAAAGCTAAAATGTGAATCATAACAGACTCAAAACAAAGATTAAAATCAAATCAAAGAAAACAATGAAGTGCAGGTAGGGAGGGTTTAGGATTAAAGTTTCTCACTAAATCAAAAGAAAAATTAGAGACTAACATTGGCTCCTTCTGGGGGTGGAGTTTTGATGTTAAACTCCAAGAATTGCAGACCAAGCCCTTTACCTTGCTTCTGATTCATTGATTTCCCTGCTCTGTCATCCTTTATTTACAACACAACTGTATAAAAATAAGTCCATTGGGTATATGGAGTCTTTAGTTGAGCTCAAAAATAACAACCACAAAACTGCAATTAGTCTTTCCATTGGGCTAGTGGATTCATCCATACTGCTACTAAAACTCCACAACTTATTCAAACTCTGAAGTAACAACATACTGCAACAGACTAACAAACTGAAAAAGAATCTACCTGCTCGTATGACGAGCTTATTTACACACTACCTGCTCAAAGATTCCAAATAATCGGTAAAAGGATCATGAAAACCATAAAGAAATACCTCTTCATGATTTTTCAGCTAAAGATCAAAAGGTCTATGCATATCTTCTTTCTGATAATGGTTGCCACTTTTAGCTATTTGCAAATCTGAACATGACTGCAAGCTAATTTCACTACTACTCAATTCTTGTTTGATGTCTGCTCTGTAAGTGATACCAGTTTTCTGTTCCTGAGATATTGAATTGAACTCTTCAATAATCCCAATCCCGACCTGCTTAATATCTTCTGAAGATGGTGAACTATTAATATCAGATATTGGTTTGTTGACTTCCAGAAAAGAATCTATTATAGCTAATGAAGGAATAGGCTTAGTAAATTGTTCATAGAAATCCTTCAGGTATCCATCACTGCCTTCCTCAACTTCTACTGCATAGTTGTCATATATAGGCAGACTGCTCCTTAAGTCATCAAAATTTGATGTGGGGATCTGCTCTTCTCCATCTGAATACTCATCAAAGGTACGTTGATCTGAAAGGTTTCTTGAGATCTGAAATTCACAGACCTTTGCTTCACGACCATAATGAAAGAATGAGTGCATATGTGCTTCTTGATCACCTTTGGAATTTTGACCATAAGATACATCTGAAACAAGACCAAATGTATCTATAACTACTGGTGATTCTTCCTCATCAATAGTAAGGTCTTCAATAATAGTTTTTTCAGTTAATGATTGATCCTCAATCAGATTATCAACAACAAATTGTTCATGAGGAATAACATTTGGATGATCATCATAATCATTATGAGAACATTTAAAACTATTTTCACAAATTACAGGGTGCAACCTTTCATGAGGTATATCATGTATCATCTCTACTGTTTGTTGAATATAGGATTGAAATTGTTCACAACAATTCTCAAAAAATATATCAACATAATAATACCTTTTAAAATGCTTGATGAATATTGCATGGAATTCCCTCAAGGAAGATATGCTCGATGAAGGCAAGGACCGATACCACTATAGTGCATCGCCCTCCAATGAATACATAAAAAATTTCATACGAACATCCTCATGATGTAGATCTAGCTGATCTATGTATTCATGAAACTTGACGAGGTGATCTAATGGATTATCCTCCTTGCTTTCTTTGAAACATGGAAGGCAGTCCCCCCAAATATCTATAGTGGGAACAGTATTAGGGAAACCAACAATATCAACAAAATTGAATGGAGCAAACCTCGCAGCCACAATGGCTTTCATTCGATCATTTGATGCCATTCTGGATCTTCCCCAGTGGATTCGTTTAAGGATCATTGAACAGTGGAGTCACCATGGTGAAAAATCTGCAGTCAATTATGTGCCCTCTTCTTGTTCACCATCAAGAAGCGGATCTGATTGTTGTCGTTCTTCCCAGGGAAGATGTCTTCGTTCCTTCGTCCCCGGCAACGGTGCCAAAAGATGTTAGTCCCTAAAGTTGCACTTGACTGTGAGAGGGAAATTTAGGGCATAATTGATTTATTGCAAAGTGTTTTGAAGGTTTTTATGGTTTGGTTTTTGAATAAGGTGGTTGAAAACTGGCTCAAGGTTATAACATAAACAAGAAATTCAGAATAAGAACAGAACATATCCCATTGACTGGTTAAAAGGTAGTCACATAGATGAATTAGACCAATAAGGAAAAGGAGAAAATGAAGTTTTCAATTTGTCAACTTCACATAAATTCTTATTTCAAAATATCATAAAGAAACAAGAACATCAACTTGAAATCAAAACTTGAAAATAATCACCACAACAAATTATTTACTGTATTAATTAATAATCAAGAAAACAAATGCATTGCAGTCTGAATAATGAACTCAAGCATGAAGAGAGAAGAACAGAGTAGAAAAGAGAGTTTAATCATCCATATGCCTTTGCCATTAAATGTCAAATAGAACAAAAATGTCTTACAAGGATTCACAAAACAGGTCCCCTGGATCTCCAATTTTTCCACCCTTACTTCTCCTTCTACAAAGTTTATATAGAAACAATACATAATTATCAAGATCCAAAAGAAATGGATATAAAAACATCCTCAACTATATTTAGTTTCTTGTTTAAAATAATCAAGGAGAATATCAAATCTGATCTCCGATTCGAATTGATGTGGTGGCTTGTCAACTACTGTCCATGAGATATTTTGGGAAAATAAATCTGGAAAATTCTAGGGTCCAACAATATCTTCGTATCTCCCAAACGGTGATAGTTGTGTAGAAAATGAGAGAGGTTTTTGTGAAGGGGCCCGTTCCCAACAAAAAACTATTTTGGTTTCCAAAAATTCATCTCCAATTGTTCTGAAACCTCTCCCAAAATTACTGACTAAAACAGGAAATTATTTATTGTGAAATATCAGAAAAATAGGCCTCAAAGATCAATTCGAATCTCTTAAAATGTGATTTATGTGTAAAAACCGAGAGAGGTTTTTGTGAAGGGGCATGTTCCCAACAAAAAACTCTTTTTGTTTCAACAAATTACTCTCTGGCTGTTCTGCAACCTCTCTTGAAGAAAAAGACTAAAACAGGTAAAAAAAATGAGTATTTCTTGTAGCTTTATCAGAAAATTAGGCCTCAAAGATATATCTGAATATCTTAAAATGTGATAGTTATGTAAAAAATAAGAGAGGTTTTTGTGGAGGGGCATGTTTCCAACAAAATTCTCTTTTTGTTTAAACAAATTCATCTCCATAGTTTCAGAAACTGCTTTTGAAGATAAGGACTAAAACAGGAAAAACCAGAGTATTTCTTGTATTTGATTTCTGTTTTTTCTTCTTTCTGTTGTGTTCATCTTTACTTTTTGAAATCCTGTATCTTCTCTTGCTGTTTAGAATTCCATTGCTCCACCTGAGCTTTTTCTTTCTTTTATTGCTTTACCATTTTTTCCTTTGGCACTTTTCTTACTTGTCAATTTTTGTTTATGCTTGACTGTGGGTTTAATTGGATTTACATTGTAATCTTCATCTGTATCTTCTTCCATTTTAATGTCAATATCAGGAAACATTTTTGCATCAGGAAACATTTCAATCTCTACATCAAGTTTTGATCTCTTACCTTTGTTGGTGGTGGCCTTGTCTTGGTTTTCATCTATAGGAGTATCAATAGGAAATTGTTGAGTTTGTTTCTTTCTCTTACTGGTCCTTGTCACCCTTGTGTCAGACATTTCCCTTTTAACAGGAGTTTCATCAATGGAATACTCTGTTTCAATGTAATATCCCTTTTCCGTTTGCCTCTTTTCTGTTTGCTGGGTTGTGGATCAGGATTTAGTGATTGGGCCAACCAGCTCCAAGGTTGTTGTACTTCCCTCAGAGTAGACATGACTAGGGTCTTAATTAGGACTTGATGAAACAAGCTACTCTTTGCAGTGGCAGGGTGTGACAACACCCTTTTTGACATCTTTGTCAAGTTCTTGAGTAAAAAGTGAGGCAGATTTAAAGGGTAGTCTCTGTTTAGATGCATTAACAACCTAATGTGGTATATATAAATCAATGAGAATCTTCCTTCACAGGTGATATACCCGTGGATAATGATTAAAGCAGTGTTCCATTCTGGTCGTATCCAACTATGAGGGACTCCCTTTCTCCAATCCGAGTTTTTCTTATCTGGTAGAAAAAATTGATTGACAAACTCTGTGACCACATGCTCCTTCTTCCACCAACGTTCTCCTCCAACTACAAATCTGCAAGCTTTGGTGATGGATTGTTCTATCATCAATATCAACAACTTTTCGATCTCCACTTCGAAACCATCAAAGTTCTGTGAAAACGCCATAGATACATGTTCATCATAACCTTGGAAGGTGGTGAGGAATTTGAACCAGCCAACGTCTTTAAACCTCTGTGCCATCTGTGGATATGCTTCAAGAAGCTCAACGCCCTCGAGTTCCACTCTGACAACTTGTCGACTTCTCTTAGGTGCCATATTGATAAGACGATGTTGCAACTTAGCACTGTCGGAAGTTGAATTTACAACCTGTAACTGTTAACATATAATAATTTCTTCTAAAAGACACATGTTCTTATAATTCAACAAAATCAGAACAATGAGTGATAGGATCATATAATGATGTTTTGAAACTGACTAATTGAAATGGGTCTTTGCAAGGTATAGGATGATCCCATCATGTAACGATTTGAACTGTATAATTGATTCCAGAGATATCGTGGGACACATGCAGATTATCGGTCTATGACTTATGTAATCATAACAAAATCAAGGTGGTTGGCGCTTATCATGGCATCATGACGTTTAGCGCTATGGGAATAATGTTATTCCAGTAGCACTATTAATGACTTGGCAGAAATTTGAATTTGCAGGATTCAAATAGGCACACAATGTGACAAATCTTGTAAAACCATGTCTTAAATCCTCAAACTTAAAGAAATTATTCAAAAAGCTAAAATGTGAATCATAACAAACTCAAAACAAAGATTAAAATCAAATCAAAGCAAACAATGAAGTACAAGTAGGGAGGGTTTAGGATTAAAGTTTTTCACTAAATCAAAAGCAAAATTAGAGACTAACACTTACAATTTTCACTATAAATTTTTTGGGGGATAATTCAAGGAGAAAAAATTGGAGGAATTTCAAAGAATATATCGAAGAATGTTGGTTATAAGTTTCATATCCTGATTCATTACAGGTATGGATTTATACTTGTTTGAAGTTAGGGTTTGTGACTAATTCAGAAACCAGTCCCAAACATGTGTTCGAGATAAAACGGTTATATATGAGGCCTGGTAGGTCCAAATTGAATTCCAATTGTTGCATTATAAGGAGAATAGATCCTAATATTTTAGGTCCAAGCTTTATAATTAGAAACATAAAATTGAGCTCATGGCAAATATTACAATTTTGTAGATTTGAGGTACAGTTCTAAGCAGTTTTGTATGCAGATTTAAGAAGTGATTTTGGGATTGTATTTAAAGCTTGATTTGATCCTGTATAATAATTTAAAATATTCCAAGGGGATTGGTGTCTCCTTCCAGTAGGTGATGGAAAACTCGGGGAGTGGTTTCTTCCTTCAAGTTGGTGCTTGTAAAATCTTGAAACTACTTAAGAAAAGATTATGTGGTTTTATCCCAGTCGGGTTTCCACGTAAAAATTTGTGTGCAATGTGTGATTTTATGTGATGATGAATGAAGTGATTAATGGTTAATGATTATGTAGTTATTGAATTTAAAATTATTGAAATAACTCTATATTGATTAACACCCCCCCCCCGTATCATTATTCTTGAATATTCTAACACTTTCAACTCAGTTAGCAACGATTGTCTGGAATGAAATTTATTAGTGTTGTGCCAAAGTCTCTTATGGATCTCACACCACTTTCTGGTGTCCTTCAATTTATTTTTTCTCTCATTTTCATGTGGTTTGAAATAGTTTTCACGAGTTTGGTTATCCTTGATATGTCCTTTTCTCTGCCAATTAGGGTTGCCTTTACCATTATTTTGTTATGGGAAATTTACAAACCCAAAATCTCTCTTTCCCTATTACCAAAACTTTTTCTCGATCTTGACGGCATACAAGTAAGTGATTCCCAATTAAGAGATGTCCAAAAATTTCCTTTTTGTTTGGATGTACCTATCTAGGCCATTATGATATTTTAAAACCAAGTGATACTCTAAGTCCTTAATACCCATCTTTGAACACAATCTATGGAAGGTATTAGTGTACTCCAACACCAATAGGTTCTTTCTCTTCACACAAAGTTTCCCATCTAATGCACTATTCATCATAGTTTCCAACATGGTAAAAATTCTCCTTGAGGGCATCAACGAAAGCCACCATAGTGGGTTCTAGCCCAAATGCTTCAAATTGGTCATCATTGATGTCAAGCTTAGAAGAAGCCCTAAAGAAAATCCTAGAAGACCCTAAAAGTGATGATGATGTGTCCACTTGAAGAAACCATAAAGAGCATTGAAGGAGCCTTGACAGAAGTGTATATAACTCCAAAGTGGTCCCCTTATGGCATAGCTTTTATGCATGGCCCTCACGGAATGAGATAACACGTGGTTGTTTCCACATGCCCACTTTGAGTTGTACACAAATGGATCCTTGAAGGAGCCTTGAAGAAGCCCTAAGAATAATCCCTTATAGTCAAGTGAAGAAGCCCTTGAAACCAAGAGAAGAATCCCCTAAAGTAAAGTAAAGAATCCCCTAAGGTTGGTCATCCTTAAGGAAGAGGTGCAACCCAAAAGTTGTGACCCTTGGTCGCACCCCGTCATGTGAAGAAGACTCGTATAAATAAGAGGAGCCTCATTTGGAATTTAGATCACACAAATTCAACCCATCCAATGAAGAGTGAATTTCCAAGGGAATATGAAGTGAAGAAGGGAGAAATTCCAAGGGAAGATGAAAACATGTGAGGATTTGTTCTAGGATTTTCTTTGAAGGTCATCTTGGCATTTTTTTTATAAATTCTTTTCCAGAATGATTCAGATAGTGAAACTTGGAGGTGTTTCAAAAGAGATAGTGAATAATATTTGATATGAATTTCAGGTCTTGACTCATTATAGGTCTATATTTATACTCAGTGGAAGTTGAGGTTTTTAAAACTAGGGTTTTCTTCTTCAAAACGATTCATCTTACCATTTTCGCTATAATTTTTTTTGAGGGACGAGTCAAGAAGAAAAATTTGTAAGTTTTAAACCTGCAAAGTAAAGCAATGCATATAGATTCTTAAGCAATACATAAATTAATCAATGGCTCATACACAGAGTACACAGAGATTTTTACCGGAAACCCTCAACCGGGAAAACCTTTCTTATTTTCATTATA